>SKCR01045476.1:0-114957 GCA_019454045.1 Zanthoxylum bungeanum | reverse complement strand
GTGTACACAGAACCGGTTAAAGCCCCCTACCACCAAGACCAAAGTTTATCGATTATCGTAAGTATTAGCGATTCAAGTCTCAGGTTAAGACTATACACACCTACCTCGATTTCGGCCTCCCATAGACACATAGTCATAATACCAATGGGATTCCGAGGGGTCTATCCAGAGCGAAGCTGTTTCCCGTACCATCGGTGAAACACGACCTCCTATCGCACTTGCATAAGTATCCAATACTTATATATATGAGAACTATGCCGTTGTGCCCTCACAAACGCGCACAAGTGCAATACTAGCCTATTCCGCATTATCGATGTCCAGTCTCGATAATACTACGGCTAGGGATATTTAATGATTAAACCTTCGGGGACTGATACTGTCTCATATCATTCTCAGTCCAGGTACTAATCATAGGGACCTCTCTTCATTTATATATCTATGGTGATCTAATCACAAATGATGAGAGTGCAATTTCCTTGTCACATAGTTAATTTGCTACAACAACACAATGATCTGTGCAAATAGTGACGATATGGGTCATTTTGTCCAACAGTGTTGTTGTAGCAAATTAACTATGTGACAAGGAAATTGCACTCTCATCATTTGTGATTAGATCACCATAGATATATAAATGAAGAGAGGTCCCTATGATTAGTTCCTGGACTGAGAATGATATGAGACAGTATCACTCCCCGAAGGATTAATCATTAAATATCCCTAGCCGGAGTATTATCGAGACTGGACATCGATAATGCGGAATAGACTAGTATTGCACTTGTGTGCGTTGTGAGGGCACAACGGCATAGTTCTCATATATATAAGTATTGGATACTTATACAAGTGCTATAGGAGGTCGTGTTTCACCGATGGTACGGGAAACAGCTTCGCTATGGATAGACCCTTCGGAATCCCATTGGTATTATGACTATGTGTCTATGGGAGGCCGAAATCAAGGTAGGTGTGTAAAGTCTTAACCTCAGACTTACATCGCTAATACTTACGATAATCGATAGACTTTGGTCTTGGTGGTACAGGGCTTTAACCGGTTCTGCGTACACCACTTCGGGGTTTATCAGAGAGTCGTAGTGTATTGGGTGTGATGTCAAGACGGAAGTATCACTTCAGTAATAGTGGAGATGATGTCACGCAGGATACGGTATTAGTGCTCTTAAGTGTTGCACAACCATCGGGATATTATGACTAGGTAATGCATATCCGATTATAGAGACTAGTTACCAGACATCCGACATGTGCTTCGGACGAGGCAGACACTTATCCAGCCCCAGCCCTAGCACGTGACTATCCGATACTGGGCCGATATGCACAATACTACGGTATACTACGCTTGATACAGATCTATATATATCATATGTCAAAATCATAAGTCACATCAAGCGTCAAATCACATGTCACTTTGAGTGATGTGACATTTGAGTGATTGATGTGAATTGATTTGAGGTGATAGACAAGCATTTAATGCTTTGCTTTTTGAAATAGAAAAAGTAAATGGTTTATTAAATATTTTTGGAAATTATATAAACCTTTTACAATTTTTTATTTTCTAACTCATTCTCTCTCTCCCATTTACGGTATTAGGCTTTTTGGAGCCAAAACTTCTTCATCTTCTCTCTCGGTCTTGACCGATTCTTCTCCTCAATTTTTCTGGTTTGACCGATCAATAAAGGAGAAAGAAATGATCTTGTTACAAGATCTATGTCCTAGCACACTCATGGAGGAATACAAAGGTGATAGGGAAGTGAGTTCGTGAGCTTGGAAGCTTGAAGCTTGGAGCTTCAATGGTGTCCATCAATGGCCGATTCTTGGAGGAGGAAGCAGCCCTCACGCCGAGCAGTCTACCATGTTCGCAGCTCACTGCCGAGCAAGGGAGAGCAGTGCGTTCGTGGTCTTTGTTGCATCTCTACCGATCAATGTGAGTTATTCCGCACCTCCTTTGATATGTATTCAACTCGTTTATGCATAATTTATGATCCTTGGGACTTGATTGAAACTCAACAAAGCCAGCTTCTGAAAAGGCAGACTCGGCCCTCTGAGAAGGACCAGATTAAAATGATCATCAAGGGCACCAAGCCCTCTATTTATGGTAAGCTGAGGAGGATGACTTCGATGATTTCTTATTTTCGACAGTTGAGGGAAACTGTCATGGATATTGAGGAAGAGGAGGCTGAAAATAGAAAGTTCTACAGCCAGAATAGGAGAACTTTTGGGGGCATTCTGAGACTAAACCCGCTACTGCCGAGGTTGCTTCCATCAAGAACCAGTATTTCTCTAACCTGGGAAGCCGTTATCTAAGGTGCTTGAGAAGTTGAAGGGACAAAGACTCCTAAAACCCTTAGAGCCTAAACAACTTCCAGATCCTATACCACCCAACCTTGACCTAAGCTTGTATTGTCACTTCCATCAGAGGAGAGGCCACGAAACTGACAACTGCACCCTCCTTAGGCATGAAATCCAAAACCTCATCGATGCTCACAAAATACCCAACCCAGAGAAAGAACAACCCAACACATATTGGAACCCCCTACCAAATTACCACTCTGTTCCACCACCCACCTACATGATCAACTCCGGATTGCTCGAAACTTTTGTCCTCCAAACCCTTAACCACCAAGCTTCTTACATGGAGATAGGGGATGAAAGTGAAGAACCGTAGGTCAAGAAAGAAAGCAATGCTGCGAATGATGAAGTTGTTCCTCCTAGTTTATTTGATCCTGCATTTTTAATATAGACATTGACTTGGTCTACATGTTCGAACCATTTCTTAAATGATAATAAAGATGTTCATTTCGTTTACATGCATGAGTCTCTCCCTCCAACCTGCAACATGAGTATATTTGAGAAAAGCATTCAACCCTGGTACTATGAAATTCAGTGATGTTTAGAACACGGGGAATCTTCAGAAGCAACAACAGTACAGTCAGTTTCAGAAATGAATCAGTATCAGCTTGGGGCGAGGCCCACATCATCAGCATCAGTTTAGGGGCTTAAGTCCACATCAGCATCAGTTTCGGGATGAGTCCCAGGGCCGAGGCCCACATCAGAATCAGTATCAGTCATGGCTGAGGCCCACATCAGTATCAGCTTGGGGCGAGGCCCACATCAGCATCAGTCACGGCCGAGGCCCACATCAATATCAGTCACGGCCGAGGCCCACATCAGTATCAGCTTGGGGCGAGGCCCACATCAGCATCAGTTTAGGGGCTGAGGCCCACATCAATATCAGTTTAGGGCCGAGGCCCACATCAATATCAGTTTAGGGCCGAGGCCCACATCAATATCAGATTGGGGGCGAGGCCCACATCAGTATCGGCATCAGTTTAGGGGCTGAGGCCCACATCAGTTTCAGTTTTGGGGATGAGTCCCAGGGCCGAGGCCCACATCAGAATCAGTATCAGTTCTGCCGGGTATGGCATTCTGGGGGCGAGGCCCACATTGCTTCAGTATTAGTTCTGCCGGGTATAGTACTCTGGGGGGCGAGGCCCACATCATTATCAGTAACGGTTTGGAAATGGACCACTCTCTTATCAGCAACGGTTCGGAAATGAACCACTCTCATATCAGTAATGGTTCGGAAATGGACTATCTCTCATCAGTAACGGTTCGGAAATGGACCATCTCTCATCAGCAACGGTTCGGAAATGGACCATTATCACATCTCACCGAAAATGGCACTCTAAAAATGGAGCAACGGTTTGGAAATGGACCATTATCACATCTCGCCGAAAATGGCACTCTGAAAATGGAGCACGGTTCGGAAATGGACCAAGGAAGGCCTAACCCATCGGAATATGATACATATACATGCATACATGCATACATATCACATACATGCAATGTTTGTTTTGTGTTCGCAGGTTTGTAGCGGCAAAGACCATCTCATCAAATAACGATTCAAAAATGAGCCACATTCTCGCACAACAAGGTTCGGAAATGGACCGCTACCACAACAGATGCCGAAAATGGCGCTCCAAAATGGAGCACACACAGCAAACGCCGAAAATGGCACTCCAAAATGGAGCACCCACAACAGATGCCGAAAATGGCGTTCCAAAATGGAGCACCCACAACAGATGCCGAAAATGGCACTCCAAAATGGAGCACTCACAACAGATGCCGAAAATGGCGTTCCAAAATGGAGAACACACAGCAAAGGCCGAAAATGGCGTTCCAAAATGGAACACACACAGCAAATGTCGGAAATGGCGCTCCAAAATGAAGCACACACACAAAAAGATGCCGAAAATGGCACTCTAAAAATGGAGCACGGTTCGGGAATGAACCAGGGGTCGCAGCACCTCACCACCAAATGAACTCAACTCAACACATGGTAAGTCAAGTGGCAGCTGGCAAGCCAGGTAAGTGAAAATGCATTGCATAACTTTGATAGGATTGTCACTGTTACACATTACACAAGTCCCATCAAAGTGGGGGCGACTGTAGGCACTGCATTTTTTCACATAAGTTCATATGATGAGTCTCATTTGGAGACACTACCTTTTAAGTCACGGAGGTCACGGAAAATGAACATCGGAAGGGGAAATTCAGAATAAACAAGGTTCACTGTTTTCGTTCGTGCTGCGTTTGTGTATACGTTCGAACGCCAAACAGATTGCGGGCGTTCGTGCCGCGTTCGAGGAGGCGTTCGAATGGTGTCGGTAATTCTGGTTTTGCTACTAGCCTCACATCAAGCCCAATTCGCCCAAGCCTTGGTCCACACGCCCAAGCCCACTTAAAACACATATTTAACACATGGTGAAATCAAAACAAATCTAAAAATCACATACCAAATTAAAATAAACATTAAAATCAATCAAATATTTTAATTCCTTAATTAAGATATTCACCCACCAATTACACAAGATTCCTTCCTAACTAAACAAAATCACATACTAAATTAAAAAGATGCCATGCCTAATTAAAATAAATCATAACAAATTAAATATTTTGTATTCCTAATCTAGCCAAGATTTGTCCCCCCTCAATCTAATCATTTCCTTGTTGAATACCAAATCAAATCCTCCTTTTAATGCCAAAATCCATTCCTTGTGAGACAAGGAGTAGCCCTAACCTTTCTCTATATAAACAACCCATAACCAAGACATGCAGGGCCCTAGCTCATTCATACAAGAAAAGCCTCCCCTAGCTCATACATAGCTCATACACACAACTCACACGAAAATCACAACACACACAAGAAACACCCAAGCTTATTGACACAACTCTCCCTCACTCTCAATAACCAAAGATCACAAACCAAAGAACCCTCATTACCTTGACCAAAACACATCCCGAACAGCCCATTTACCTCATCAAAACAGCCCCTGAACCACACCATAACACCACCGAATATCACACCCAAAAAAGTAGCCAAAACATCCCAAAAACAGTAACTAAGATACACCAGCAAAGCGGCAGCGAATCTGTATCAAAACGGCAGCGAATCGGAGTCAAAAGCAGCAGAAAAAGACGGAGAACGACGACTCAAAACAGTAATACAACGAACGAGAGCAGTGAACCAGTGAACCGGAAGAGTTGCGGAGCATCCACCCTTCCGACGATCGTATACCGTACATCCGATAGGTGATTCGAAAGGTTAGACCTGAGGGCACCTTGTATTTATTATCTTTCATTTGTCTTTTATTTATTTTAATATATTTTTTATTGCATGAGAGTCGTTTTGTTGAGGCATGATGTGAATTCCGGATAAACGGAATGCATGTTCTCGTTTGTGGTATATCGGATGGAAACCCGGACGTAAATTCCGTAGCCGAATCCGAATGGACGGTAGTACGGTCTACACTCGGGATACAACTCCACGTACCACTTGAGAGATACATATATTCCGTTTCATCCAAACTTGTATTTGAGCATGATGTAGTTAGTACGTTATTTATTTATTTAGCTTGATTAGGCCTAGTGCGTTATTTATTCTTAAGCATGATTTAGTCCTTAGTATGTTAATCTTTATGCATGATTTAGATATCCATGTGATTAGATATGTCGTTGTTGTGATCCTGTTTGAATGTGGTATCTAAAACCATATGAATGTATGCAATCTGCCAGTTCCCGTTCGAACGCGTCGTCGAACGCAACTCGAACGCGAACCTTCTGTTTACCATTCGAACGCGTTATCAAACGCTACTCGAACGCGCATGCATTTTGTATCATCAGGTCTGGTCCCATTCGAACGCGTTATCAAACGCTACACGAACGCGAACCTTCTGTTTACTGTTCGAAAGCGTTTACGAACGCTACATGAACGCGCACACACTGAACTGAATCTATCTCATCATATTTCATGCATAATTTCCTCTTGGGTGATCTCTCTTGCATTATGTAGTCAATCATATTATTTGTATTCCTACATTTATCCATTCGATGTATTCATGAGATAGTACCCAAGCATGATTAGGTTGTTCTTAGTTTTCCATATCATATGATTGGGAAATGTTCATGAGATTGCCATGTGATGTTGCATGTTGTGATGAACTTGTTGATGTATGCATGTGAATTTATAAGCATGATACTCTTGGAAATAAGTGTTACTTAAACTTGATTAAATTATTAGATAAATCCTTTCATTACAACTGACATAAGTAAGGGACCATTCCGAACCCAACGGTTTGAGGTCTTCCATTGCGAGGGGTGAGTGCGGCCTTAAATCTAATTTTCCCGGTTCACACCGGGTGGCGACTCCATTATTCTCCGGTTTTGTCCCTCGTGGCTACTCCGTACTCCCGACCGGGCCGCGAGCCCGGGACAGCATGCGTCGCCCCAGATCCTGTGTTCCCACAGTGCTCATTTCATTTTTTGTCATTATTTAAATATAAATATATTAGTTGGGCTAATATTCAATTGTTGTTTTAATTAAACAGTTGGACCATATTCAAACTACTTCATTAGTAGTTGGTTATATAATTGGATTATAGTAATCAATACATTTGAATTTAACCGATCAATTGTAGTTGATTATATAGTTAGACTATAGTAATCATTATATTCGATTGTACCTGAAATCGTTGATTGGATAGTTGGACTATTGAAATCAAGATAACTGAAAGATTAACGTTTAAAACATAATCCTGGGTGAAAATGTCTTTAAGCGGCTTCAATTTTCAAATTCGGAATAGAACCTCAGGATAGTCCTGGGAACCGAGAAGTTACTTTATTTGATAGAGTGACATCTCGGGACTGAGCCTGAATTTGAGCAAATAGTGGAGCATGAGCTTTGGAAGACTCATGGTGATGATAACTTTAGTGCTCAATCCGTTATGCTTGCCGCAATGACTCCTTAATTTCTACGTCAGAACTAAGGATTAGATAATTATAGTATGATATTGAAATTGAAGGATCTTCATAGATCTATTCTTAGATCTTATAAGTACTAATTGCAATAGAAAAATCTTGGAGAGTTAATGGCTATGCTCAAGGAGACATAGCCAGAGCTTGGAAAAGGGCAAGAATTGCAATGCGGATCTTACTTCAACATCCCAGAAGGTCAAGGCTTGGCCGAAGGCTTCTTGGGATATAAAATAATGGCAAAGGAAAAATCATCACAATCTTATGGGAAGACATAGGACATATCCAAGATGTCTACCTAAACTGTGGGAAACGGGGTCATTGGAAGCGTGACTGCCGTATTGACAAGGTAGACATGAAGGAAGTGAAGACGGACAAGGGTCAGGCTTCAGGTATGTTTCTTATAAACATTTCCACTGCTGGTTTTAAAATTGGATTTTAGATATTGTATGTGGTATGTGGTATATAAATATATGTACTGATGTACGGGATCTGCTGATAAGCAGGAGACTGGCTTCAGTTGAGATTGACCAATGAGTTGGAAACGGGACGAGAGTCGCTATTTTGGCCGTAGAAACCTAAGTTTTTGAACTGCTCTTTGGGCATGTACTTAAATTAGGAAATTGTTGTAATGTATCTAGTTTTACTAGGAACATTATCTCTGTATCTAGTTTAACCCGTTGCGGGTATACCTTTATATTCTAGAACACTATGTGTTTTTTTTTATAAAGATGATATTGAGATATACACATTAGATATGAATAACAGTATTTATATTTTGAATATAAACAAATCTCAAACATATAATATGACAAACAAAAGCTCAAACTATATAAATCTGTTAGCCCTCGTATATCAACACTTTTGAAGAGTGGATACTAGGAAATATTTGATTCTAATTCAAATGATGTCTACGAATCTAGTTTACTTGGTAAAAGTACAAGTGCCACTGATCTGTTAGCCCTCGTTCATAGTGACGTAAGTGGGCCCATCTCTAGCTAGGCTAAAGGTGGATATGAATACTTCATAACCTTTACGGATGTGGCATCTCGTTACGGTTATGTGTATCTTATGAAACACAAGTCAGAAACTTTTGAAGTAATTCAAAGAGTTTCAACACGAAGTAAGAAAAACAGACCGGTAAAAGTATTAAAAACATTACGGTCGAACCATACTGTAAAATACTTAAACATATGAGTTTCAAGATTACACGAAAGAGTATGGTATTGTTTCACAGTGGACTCCTCACGGAACACCTCAATTTGACGGTGTGTCTGAACAGAGAAACCAAACTTTGTTGGACATAGTAAGGTTAATGATGAGTAGCTCTGAGCTACCAATTTCCTTCACAGGATATGCATTAAATAGTGCAATACTTATTTTGAATAAGGTTCCATATAAATTTGTTAAACAGAATTCATATTAGATAGGAACAGGAAAAAAACTGGGTTTCTCATTCCTAAAGTTTTGGGATGTTGGGCATATAATTAAATGTTTGGATGGTACAAAACTAGAACCAAAATCGGATAAGTGTCTATTTGTAGGTTGTCCTAGGGAAACCAAAGTATAGTACTTATACAACTCACAAGAGAACAATGTAATTGTTGCTCTCCATGCGATTTTCCTAAGATGAATGCCTCGATGAAAATCAGAGTAATACTGTTCCAGGCACCAAGTCTCCACGGAACATCAATAGTTCATTAGGGATAAAACTATACCAATAATCTTCGAATAGACAAGAACCACGTTGGTCGGAGAGAGTTAGAAAAAAACCTGGGAGGTATAGGTTTCTGATCTCACCTCATGTACATGTCAATTTTATTTAGGAAGACGAACCGGCTACATATAAGGAAGTGATTCAAGGTATCGACTCCTTTTATGGCAAAGTTCCATGAAGTCCGAAATGGATTCTATGTGTACAACCATGTTTGGACACTGGTTAATGTACCAGAAGGCATTGTGCTTATTGGTACTATATAAGTCTTCAAGAAAGACATATATGGATGGCAACATATAAATGTACATAGCTAGGCTTGTACAGAAAGGGTATCGTCAATGACATAATGTCGACTATGACGAAACCTTTTATCTATTGCCATGATTAAATCCATTTGGATAATGCTTGCTAATGTTGCATATTTCATTTATGAAATATGACATATGGACGTTAAAACCGATTTCCTTAACATAAACCTTTTGGAGGATGTTTACAACATCCTGACGGTTTTGTCGTACCAAAACAAGCAAACAATGTTTGCAAGTTAAATCGATCCATTTATGGATTGAAGCAAGCATTGCGTTCTTGGAACTAACATTTTGATAAGATCATACTGGTATATGCTTTCATTCAAAACGGTAAAGATTCTTGTGTATATAAGGTTAGTGGGAGCGCACTGATAATGATTGTCCTATATAATAATGACATATCATTTCTTGGAAATGACATTCCCATAATACAATCGGTGAAAGCTTGGCTTTCATTAAAATTCTCCATGGAATACTTGGGAGATGCAACCTTTATTCTAGGAATAAGGATCAACTGGGATAGATCTACAAATTGTTGACACTCTCCGAGAACTCGTACATTTAAATATATGTACGCGAGCTGGTGTCTCATATGCTTTGACCATATGGAGTCACAATCAGACTAATCCAGATGATGGTCACTAGATTGATGTTAAGAACATCATTAAGTATCTTAGACGAACTAATGATGCTTTCTTAAATTATGGAGAAGGAGAACCTTCGAGTGACTAGGTTCACCACTATAAGTTTCCAAACCGATAAAAATGACTGTATGTCACAATAAGGGTACATATTTAGTTTGAATAACGGAACAGTGAGCTGGAAATCTTACAAGCAAGATACTATTGCCAAATAAACAACAAAAGCGAAACATTGCTGCAGCTGAGGCATCAAAAGAAACAATTTTGGATCTATATAATCCTTATTGGATTAGGTATAGTTCTGTTAGCAGCTGAGCTAGGCTACAACACAAGCTAAAGAATTACGGGCTCATCAACGATCCAAGTATATACTTCGAATATTTCATCTAATTCGTCGGATCATACATCGTGGCGATGTGATGATCGAATAAAATGCATCAGATGATAACATTGCAAATCCACTGATGAAAACTGTTTCTCAACAGAAGTTTGAGCGACCCGTACATAGTTCAGGTGTAGGACACTTGAGTGATTGGCTATAGGCCAAGTGGGAGATATTTGGACAATTATGACCCATAGCATCACTATTTGTATAGAACATGATGTTGTTGTACAAATTAACTATGTGACAAAGGAAATTGCTCTTTTATCATTTGTAATTGGATTACCAGAATATATAAATGATAAAAGTCCATATGATTAGTACCGGATTAATAAGATATGAGACAATATTAATCCACTAAGGTTTAATCATTAAATATCCCTAGTCAGAGTATTATCGAGACTGGACATCGATAATGCGAAATAGACTAGTATTACACTTGTGCTTGTTATGGAAGCGTAACGACATAGTTCTCATATATTTGGGTATTGGATACTCATGCAGGTGTAATAGGAGGTTCTGTTTACCGATGGTACGGAAACAGCTTCGCTCTGGATAGACCCATCATAATCACATTGGTAGTATGACTATGTGTCTATGGGAATCCGAATCAGGGTAGGTTTATTCGGTTTTAACATTAGACTTGCATCGTTAATACTAGCGACAATCAGTATACTTTGATTTTGGTCGTCCGAGGCTTTAACAGGTTCTGTGTACGCCTCTTCTGGGTATACTGAGAATCGTAGTGTATTGGGTATGATGTCAAGATGGAAGTATCACTTCAGTTATATGGAGATGATGATCACACATGATACGGAACTAGTACTCTTAAGTATTGCAGTCATCGGGATAATATGACTAGGTCATGATTATCCGATTATAGAGACTAGTTACCAGAGATCCGATATATGCTTCGTACGGGGTAGACACAATTCTACCCCTAGGCCTAGCTTGTGATATCGATACTGGATCGCAATACAAAATACTACATATACTACACCTGATAAAAAAATACATATTCCTTAAAAGAATATTTCTGGAGAATTGGGTAGGCACGGTACTTTGCTAGAAGCCAACTATGTATTGTAAATCGGTAAAAATATGGTACGGGGTATACACGTATTCAGATAGTCCGATAACCGGATTTACTGCCAACATATCCAGGGATCTCATGGGTCGCTTCCCGAAGATTCACCGATGACGTATGACTCGAACATAATTAATCTGAGATTAATTATAAGAGAGAGAAAATTAATCTAGGATTAATTGTGGAAAAATTTTAACTGGGATAATATTCAATTAATAGAGAGAGAACGATTAATTCGGAATTAATCGATAAAATAATATATTCAATATAATAGATGAAATTAGATTTCATAACTGAATTTAAATTGGATTTTAATTCAGGCGAACGAATTAATTTAAAATTAATTCGTAAGCGACTTTAAATAATAATTTTTCTAGGTTTTATTTGTAGTTGACTTTGATTTAATTAAGTCGCAAAGGAAAATTCGTAAATTCGGAATTAACAAACACGAGCTCGGAATGTGTTTGCGGGCCCACTCGAAATTTGAATTAAAGTGGGGCCCATACAAGTCACATCACATAGTCAACTTTATCAACTTTTGGTTGATAGAAGGTGGTGGAATTTTGGTAACTTGTCTTACACACAATCTTGATTTGTGAAAGACATACCCAATATTTGATTTTGGTATTATGTAATTGACTTTTGGAAATCATTTCACATAACACAACCCAAAAAAACACATTTCTTCTCTCTCCCACCATGGCTTGGCCGAAACTCTTTCCCCATTTTCTCTCAAATTGGAGTGAAGCTCGGCTTCATGTTCTTGATTTTTGCTTCAAAAATCTCAAGTGCTATCACATAAAAGGGTCAACAAATGTGATAGGGAAACTACTCCCATGAGTTTGGAATTCATTCACCTAAGCTCGGAGCTTAACATACAATAAAAGGAGGAGCTTGGAGCACTACACAAAAGGAGCAAAATTTTTGAAATCCTACATCCTCATTGCCGATCAATGTGAGTACTTTTTCCGCAACTTACTTTGATTATTCACACAAATTTTATGCTTAATTGATCATAGGCATGTTCTTAGAGAACCCTACAGATCCTGGATCAAGGTCGCCATACAATTATAGAATGTATCGCTGCTATAGATAAATCAGAAATAAAGTACCTCATTTGTTTGCTCTCTACAGACTATTTCAGATTACTGACTTCAGATTTAAATCATTTTGTGTATGACACTCATATACTGAATCTTAAGGCACATGCGTAATCGAGGGTGATCATGAAAATTTACAATATGCGATATTAAACAAACACTTTGACAAATGAATAATGCATCACTTTATTTCATAAAATATAATATTGTTCACAATACATGAAGTTTTAGGGCATATATCCTTACATACAATGCATGAGATCCCAAATTCCCTAAAAAGTCAAGGTGCTCAGGTTACCTAAGAATTTTACGGACCTAGATTCCATGTTACGGAACTACGGTAGCAAAATTTTCAAATTCTGCCTAATAGTTAGAATCCCCTCCCCAACGGTTAACTTCGAAAATCACTACAATTAATTGGGATGGAATCGGAGGCTGAAATTCTTATAGAATGGAACTTAGCATGTCTATTTTATATTGGTTTTACGGATCTCGATTTTGATTTCAGAAACTCAAGTTCTAAGCCGAAATTTAGGGGGTGTTCAGAAAAAAAATAAAATTGGGTGGAGTGGCAGCAGGTCTTTCAACTTCAAAAATTCGGTTTGGCTTCCTCTGAAGTCCAACAATTCTGATTTTTGGATATGTTGCTCTCTTATATCGCTATTTTACTCAAAGTTTTACGGTTCATCATTTGGACATCAAAAACTCAAGTTACAGCCTTTTTGTTACGAGCTGTTAGAATGTATCTCCTTTAAAGCTTACTGCACAACATACTAATTTCACCACTCTCTTAACTTTTTTTAATTGACCATTACTATCAGATTTTTTAGCACATAAAATATATATTATCTTGTATAAAACTTGATGGACTGCTAAGTTTTTATTTTGTCTGGCATTTCACAAACATTTAGCGTCAAATGCCCAAATCTCACCATTTAGTTATCTTAGACAACTATTTCCTCATTTTACACCATCTTTGCACACATGACTCAAGTCACCAAACCTCATCTATAAACAACCCCCAACCCCATTCTATATGGCCTAATCTATTACCATTACCAGCATAGCATTTTACTTATTCTAATACACCATCTTAATCAGCGATATTTATCCTTTCATTACACTAAACTAACCAAGCTTACTTTTTCTTCCTTCATTCAACTACAAATAATGATCAACATAAACCCATAACCACCATCAATTAAATACTCCTCCAAGGAGAAATACCTATGGCCGAATACACCCATACAACCAACCCTCAAATTTTTTCCAATTTAAATGCAAACAACATTGAACCCATTAATCTTACATTACTAGTTACCTATAAACAAGGTTTATTAATCAATTATCAAAATAATTTTCTCCAAGGACTTCCCCCTAGGCTAGCCGAAACTACCCTATCTTCCAAGCTCCAAACTTTGCTTCACTAAAGCACAATACAACACACATTATCTCTAACAACAACATACCATCACTTTAGAACTATCCATTCTTCCTAACCAATGCAATAAAAAAAATAAAAAAAATAAAAAAAAAAATTTACTCATAAACCCATTTCACCAAAAAACAACATAAACCTAACCAAAATAAATTGAGTAATTATTAAACTAACTAGTCAAAGGAGCATGAAATAGAATTATAATTGCCCAAAAAGGAGAGCAAGGCTTGATTTACTTGCTTTATTAACACCAGAGGAACTTAATCACCAAGCTATGAAGCTAGGGGAAATAAAAATAATGCTAGAGGGAGCTTGATGAACAAAATGGTGAGTGAAAGAGGCAAGAAATTTTGAACAATGGAGAACTGTGCGTGAGTAGCTCAAATTGAGCAGAATGGCTTAAGAGAGAGCAGGGGCTTTTGTGGCTTTCATTATCTCTTGAAAAAAAAAAAATTATTTTATTTTTTTTTTATTTTATTTTTTTTTAGAACTCTTGCAGATTGGAGAAAATTCTTGATGGGCTTGGGTTTTTGTTCCATTCGAGCCTTGAGTGTATTTTAAGTATTGCTAAGATTTTAACTAATATTGAGCCTTTATTTTGATCCATGCCCTTTTTGCTAGTGTTAGGCCCCTTATGCCCAGTTCTGAATAAGGCCCAATATTCCACTAAATAGTCTCCAAAATTTTGAGAGAAAAATTTATATATGAGTTACCAATATATGATTTTAACCATGTAGTAAAATTTGGTCGTTACAAATTCTCTGAGTGTCCTAGAATGATATAGATCGCCATCCTCAGACTCATATTTTACATGATCAACTGGATTTTCATCTCGCCAAGTGGGTGTTCATTTCGGTTCTCGGCTATTTTAACTGACGGTGAAGGTGATGAAGACTCACTTTTTGATCTACCGCTAGATGATCTAGACCAATGTCTCATGCAACCTAAATATAGACTATATGCTAAAATTTAAATATGAAAGTGCAATATTTACAAAAATAAAAATAATAAACAATTGCAAAAAAAAAAGTTAATATAAATGACAAAAGAAAAATAAAACAAATGTAGTGATTAAAAAACGAGATACAAAAAATACAAACAAAATAAATAAATAAATAATTAAAAAGAAAAGAAAAGAAAAATGTAAGGATGTTAATTTTTATTCTATCTACTAAATTATATTCCCCGACAACGGCGTCAAAAAACTTGACACACTCACAAAGTAGTTCTTTACTCCTAAGTATATGAGTGTCGAAGTAATAAAATAACCCAGTAAGTACAGGGTTGATCCACAAGGAATAGATTGAGTAAAATAAAATATTAATTTGAGTGAAAAAACCCCCAGTGTTCACACACAAACTGCCACCGAAACTGCCACAAACTATCACTGAAAAAAGCCCCTGAAACTGCAATGCAGTAACAAAAAATACACCCCAAAAGCAGTAGCCTTTTACCGCAAAACAGTGACTAAAAACAGCAGCAAAACTGCAGCGAAACGGAGTGAAAATAGCAGCGAAACAGCGAGGAAAAACGTTGGATTAGTGAATCGGAAAAGTTGCGGAGCGTTAGCCCTTCCGATAACCGTGTAACGCGAGTCCGAGAGTCGACGTAAAAGGTTAGAC
The DNA here is from genome assembly GCA_019454045.1 of Zanthoxylum bungeanum. NCBI lineage: Eukaryota > Viridiplantae > Streptophyta > Magnoliopsida > Sapindales > Rutaceae > Zanthoxylum > Zanthoxylum bungeanum. The sequence continues at coordinate 99,345 of SKCR01045476.1, read as the reverse complement.
CTGATGGCACTTTTTACATCTATTTTCATTCGTATTTTTATTGTTTATTTTTTGCATGAGTATTGTGGAATGATGTGTGTTGTGGCCCTTGAATAAAATGGAAAATGTGTCGCCTCTTGTGGTATATAGGATGGAAACCCAGACGTAAACTCCGTAGCCGAATCTAAATGGACGGTAGTGCGGACTGTACTTGGGATACAACTCCACGTACCACTCGAGCAAACGACACATATTTCGATTTATTTTGTCTTTTTTGTTTATTATCCGTTATTTAATTTCTGCATGTTATTTGTTTGTGTAATGATGAGATAAAACACATGGGCTTAGTAAGTTGGATTAAAGGTCCTCTATTTCGAGGGGTTAAAATCCTTTACCACGATACTTTGCCGCGCCGGATGATGTATATTCGGTTGAATGTAATATGTGTTCAATCGGGTATACGAAGTCCGATATTGTTGTCTTTATTTTTATATGCATTATGTTACTAGCGCATGGGCTTAGTAAGTTGGATTAAAGGTCCTCCATGTCGAGGGGTTAAAATCCTTGACCACGATGCTTCGCCGCACCGGATGATGTATATTCGGTCGAATGTAAGATGTGTTCAATCGGATATACGAAGTCCGACATTTTTGTCTTTACTTTTATATGCATTATGATGTGATGCGCATGGGCTTAGTAAGTTGGATTAAAGGTCCTCTATTTGGAGGGATAAAAAGCCTACGGTCTACCTTTACCACGATACTTCGCCGCACCTTTTAATTCGTTATTTGCTTTTCTTTGTATGTCATCTTCTTGTATAATCATGCATCAAGTTGTATCGCGTATGGGCAAATAAAGTTGGATTAAAGGTCCTCCACTTTGGGGGATAGAAAGCATACGGGCTACCTTTGCCACGGCGTTTTTCCGCGCCGGACAAAGTGCATTCGATTGAATGTGAGATACGTTCAATCGGACACTTGAAGTCCTATATAGATGTAGGCATATGTCGCATCTCTTTTCTTTCACTTCCATTATTTATCTTTCAAATCCCATCATGGCACGTTTATTTTGATGTACAATTGCCTCTTTGGTTATTTATTTGCATTATATACCTAATTGTTTCTCTTTATTACGTATGATTGTGCAACTGCCATTTGTTTGCATTTCCATCTCCATGAATGTAATGTGCTTATGACATTGTATGCTTGCCGTATTTCAATTTATCTTTATGCATGCAAATTTGGACATAGATTATATGCAAATAAGTTGTATGCAAATTTGGACATAGATTGTATGCAAATAGGTTGTATGCAAATTTGGACATAGATTGCATGCAAATAGGTTGTATGCAAATTTGGACATAGATTATATGCAAATAGGTTGTATGTAAATATGAAAATATGTTACATGTGAACTTAGATATGAGCCTTGTACTTATGCATGCGAACTTTGGAGTAAATTATCCTTGGAAATAAAGGTTGCTTAGGCTTGGTTAAATTATTGCACAAATCATTTCATTACAAGTGGCATAAGTAAGGGACCATTCTGAACCCAACGGTTTGAGGTCTTCCCTTGCGAGGGGTGAGTGCGGCCTTAAATCATTTTCCCGGTTTACACCGGATGGCGATTGCATTATTCTAAGGTTTAGTCCCCCGCGGGCTACTCTGTACTCCCAACCGGGCCGCGAGCCCGGAACAGCATGCGTCGTCCAGTTTCTGTGTCCCACAGCATCCCAAGATCGAGGTCCGCTGCGTCATCAACTCAGCTCAAAGCAGCAGGCAAGTCAGGTGGCAGCTGGCGAGCCAGGTAAGTAAAAATGCATTGCATAACTTTGAAATGATTGTTCTTGTCACACATTGCACAAGTCCCATCAAGGTGGGGGCGACTGTAGGCATTGCATTTTTGCATATAAGACCCTATGATGAGTCTCAGTTGGAGACACTACCTTTTAAGTCGAGGAAGTCGCGGGAAACGGACGTCGAAAGGGAATCGGGATTTTGTTAGATTTTATTCGCTTGTTTAGCTTCGGGCTCACTCGTTGGACCTCCGTTTTAAAGCACCTTTAGCCCAAAAACCCCCGCAAACCACTTAACATTGGCCCAAAACCCTTTAAACACACCAAGCCCACCACCAAAAGCCAACCACACGCCCACCATAAGCCCACACACGCCCAAGCCCACTTAAAACACATCCAAAAAATTAAAATACATATTTAACACATGGGAAAATCAAAACAAATTAAATAAAATCTAAATAATTTCCTACCTAATTAACATAAATCAAATATATAATATTCCTAATAAAACAAATCTCATGCCTAATTAACATAAATCAAATAAAATCATACCAAGTTAGCACAAATCACCTACCTAAAACAAAACAAATTAAATATTAGACTTTCCTTCTGAGACACTAATTGATTCCTTCCTTTTCAAACAAGGAGAAGCTCTAGTCTTTGCCTATAAAAACAAAGCAATTCCAACCCTTGAAGCTCTCCAATTCACTCATAGCATCACACACTAACAACAACAAGGAAAAGCAAATAATTCTCATCTCCCTAAACGTCTCTCACAAAGCCAATAACCCTTCAAAAATCCACTCACGGTACTTCAGACCACTACCCCACACACTCACTCCATCTTCATGCACCAGCCACGCCCTTTCTCTCTCGTGAATCACTCATGCACGGCCCTTTTACACGCTAATCAACCGACTAAGCCAACCGACTCCCACACGCCTCTCAAACACACGGACACATGCCTCACTGAAACTGCCCCCTTTGACGCTTTGCAAGCCGTCATTAACAACAACAAAGCTAATAAACCACACGTCACTCTCAGTCTTCACTAATGAACCTACAAACCGAATGCACCTAGCAGCCATAATCCATGTAAACAGCAGCCCTCCACCGAGTGAATAAACAACAAATAAACCTTCAAAGCCGAGAGCCCCCCCCCCCCCCAACTAGAAAATGATCAACCAAAAACAGTGAAGATCAGCCCCTTCAAATCAGCCCCTTTACCACCGAAACATCCTTGGAAACAGTTCCCAAATAGTGAACAAAATAGTGAGAAACCAGTCCAAATATCACCCTAAAACAGCGAGCAATATAGCAAAAACAATGACTGATAAACAGCAGCAAAAATAGCAGCGAAACGTTGGAAAACAGCAACCCGAACAATGAAAACAGCGAGTAAAGACGCAAACCAGTGAACCAAAAAAGTTACGGAGCGTTAACCCTTCCGATCACCGTGTAACGCGAGTCCGAGAGTCGACGTAAAAGGTTAGACCTGAGGGCACTTTTTACATCTATTTTCATCCATATTTTGATTGTTTATTATTTGCATGAGTATTGTGGAATGATGAGTGTTGTGGCCCTTGAATAAAATGAAAAATGTGTCGCCTCTTGTGGTATATAGGATGGAAACCCAGACGTAAACTCCGTAGCCGAATCCGAATGGACGGTAGTACGGTCTGTACTTGGGATACAACTACACGTACCATTCGAGCAAACGACACATATTTCAATTTATTTTGTCTTGTTTGTTTATTATCCGTTATTTAATTTCTGCATGTTATTTGTTTATGTAATGATGAGATAAAGCGAATGGGCTTAGTAAGTTGGATTAAAGGTCCTCCATTTCGAGGGGTTAAAATCCTTTACCACGATGCTTTGCCGCGTCGGATGATGTATATTCAGTTGAATGTAAGATGTGTTCCATCGGGTATACAAAGTCCGATATTGTTGTCTTTATTTTTTATATGCATTATGTTTTTAGCGCATGAGCTTAGTAAGTTGGATTAAAGGTCCTCCATGTTGAGGTGTTAAAATCCTTTACCACGATGCTTTGCCGCGCCGGATGATGTATATTCTGTTGAATGTAAGATGTGTTCAATCGGTTATACAAAGTCCGATATTGTTGTCTTTATTTTTTATATGAATTATGTTATTAGCGCATGGGCTTAGTAAGTTGGATTAAATGTCCTCCATGTCGAGGGGTTAAAATCCTTTACCACGATACTTTGCCGCGCCGGATGATGTATATTCGGTTGAATGTAAGATGTGTTTAATTGGGTATACAATGTCCGAAATTGTTGTCTTTATTTTTATATGCATTATGTTATTAACACATGGGCTTAGTAAGTTGGATTAAAGGTCCTCCATGTCTAGGGGTTAAAATCCTTTACCACGATGCTTTGCCGCGCCGGATGATGTATATTAGGTCGAATGCGAAATATGTTTAATTGAGCATAAGAAGTCCTATATTGTTGTCTTTATTTTATATGCATTGTATTGTGATGCGCATAGGCTTAGTATGTTGGTATAAAGGTTCTCTATTTGAGGGAAGAAAAGTCTAAAAGGCTACATTTACGATAATATTTTGCTGCGCCTTTTATTATTTCGTTATTCGTTTTATGTATGACATCTCCTTGCATAATCATGCATCATATTGCATTGCGCATGGGCAAATCAAGTTGGATTAAAGGTCCTCTATTTTGAGGGATAGAAAGCCTAAGGGCTACCTTTGCCACAACGTTTTGCCACGCCAGACAAAGTACGCTCGATTGAACGGGAGATACTTTTAATCAGACACTTGAAGTCCTATATACATGTGGGCATACGTCGCATCTCTTTTCTTTCATTTTCATTGTCTATCTTTTGCATTGCATCATTGCACGTTTATTTTAATGTCCAATTACCCCTTTAATTATCTCTTTACACCATGTGTTTAATCGCCTCTCTTTAATATGATTCCTTGTACAATCATTGTCCATTTGCATTTCCATGATCATCAATGTAATGTGTTTGTGAAATTATGTGTTTGTCGTTATTTCAATTTGCCTTGATGCGTGTGAACTTAGAAATAGAATACCCTTGGAAATATATGTTGCTAGATTCGATTAAATTATTGCACAAATCTTATCATTACAAGTGGCATAAGTAAGGGACCATTCCGAACACAACGGTTTGAGGTCTTCCCTTGCGAGGGGTGAGTGCGGCCTTAAATCATATTTTATCGGTTCTCACCGGGTGGCGACTCCGTGTTATTTCTCCGGTTTAGTTCCCCTGCGGGCCATTCCGTACTCCCGACTAGGCCGCGAGCCTGGAACAGCGTCGCTGATTTTTGTGTCCTACATCGGACCTTAGACCTTTTTTTTTTCATTGCTTTTTGAGATGCTTCCTCCAATTAAACTAGAGCACTGAATATTACAAACTTTTCAATTTTAGCTCATGTCCGTATGTTACTATGTATGTTGATAATATCTGCTAACTGAGCATATGAAGATCCATTTTAGTCAGTTTTATGGAGAATTCACAAATTAAATAATTTAGAAGGAAATAAACAAAAATTAACTTGTTCCGAAATAGGTTTGAGATACGTCTTAGGAGTGAAAACTCCTTACACAGCTATCTCTCACTAATTTCACCTTTTTAGTCAAAATAAAAACACAAAAACGCAAAATATTTTTCTAATTTTTCAATTTTTCAATTTTTTTTTATTTTTTGAAAAATTTTGGACTAAAAATAAAAACAACACACAAACTAAAAACAAGGTACTGATCAACTAATTCCCTCCCACAAACCTAAATGAGACATTGTCCCCAATATCTTAAACAGTAGAAGATGAGTTTAGAAGATAGTACCTGGTTAGCTGAAATTCTACACGAAAAGTTAAAGGTTAAGATCCAGATTAATCCGACGCCTCTTACCACGATCATCCTCAGACCAATTTATCTTTGAAAGGATAGGGTCAACTTGTGGTTCATAGGCTAAGATTTGGTCAATTAGATCCGGAGCAGTTCTGGCAGTAAAGATGAGTTCTTTTAAAGGTTTTGACATGAACCCATTTCTTCGGGCATCATCAAGAAACAGACAAAAAATCATAAAATCCATCAACGTTGTACAGCCCAATTGGTTTCTGGTGTATGTTCAAGTTCGCCCAAGATAGCACTATAAATATTTCCTCCAATGTGCCCAATCCACCTGGCAAAGCAATAAAAGCATCAGCACGGTTAATCATTTCTACCAATCGTTCAGAAATACCAGGCACGATCAGTTCATCTCTGTTTGATGATCCAATAAGATTTGCCTCCGCCAAGGGTTTTGGAATGATTCCCAAAACGTGACTGCCTCATCCTGTACGGCATTTGAAAGGATCCTCATTAGTCCAAGATTGCCTCCGCTATATACTAAGTGCATATTCCTTGCAGCTAAGACTCGACGCAATTCATGTGATGCTTCTCTGTATTGTGGCTTAGTACCAACACTAGTACCGCAAAACACAGATGTTTTCAACTCGTCTTCTTGAAGTGGATTCCATGTTTTACTTTGGATGTCTTCAAAAGTGCAATGATGAGTTGAATTTATAGTACCTGAAAAAGGGTGAGTAATAATAGCACTAGTATCTTCCAAAGGACGATTGTTAGCTAAACAATAAAAAAAATCGTGAAAGGTCAAAAAGTCTGGATTCTGTCTACGAAAATAAAGATAATTACAACAGAAAAGCAATTCAAAGCAATAATTAATGCCACATAAATGTGTACGCAATACGCCATTCGCTTAGTATAAATTCATTAGGATGCGTCTCAAGAATCCATTCCTTACTCAGCCATCGCTAATGAATTATCTCTTATCTTTGCCAAACACCATTCCTTATGTCTTATGCTTTGGTTGAGATTTTCCCTTCAAAAATAACACACAAAATTAAAAACTCTACAACATGTATACACAAAATATAAAAATACAAATTACAACAAAGTGCATGGGTTGCCTCCCTACTAGCGCTAAATTTTTCATCTTCAGCCAGACGTGACTGAAATCCATATGTCAATGAGGTTTCAACGTCGTTTTGGATGTCCTATTAAAGACAATCCCGTGAGCAATGCTTTTGAAGGGTCTCTTCCAACGGTAAAGGGGCAAAAAGACTTTTGTCTCATTCAGTGCCTGTGCATCCTTTTTAACCTTTATTGCTCCAGTGGTTCCTGAAAAGAAAGAAATAAAATTAGGAGGTCTCGTATGGTGCTTGACCTTGAATGAAAGTTCCATTCTATCAAGCTTCTAGGTGATATCAATAAATTGTACTCCCCAAAACAGTGATGTTTCGCCTGAATGCTCTGGATCTTTAATAAGTTCAGACATTTGCTCCTCCATTTGCTCTGTTTCTTGCTCCACATTTTCTTCACAGATGAATTTTAGGATTTCCTCGTTCAGTTCTTCATCTGTCATCTGTGAAATGCATGCTTCATAAGTGTCAATCTGAGGATGTAAAGATGTGTCTGACATTAGGTTTTCATCCTCTGAGACTGATATGATTGGCTCCGATAGATCTTCTTCAAACATTTGTGCAATGGAACCTCCAAGATCTTTATTTGGAGGCTGAAAAGTTTCATCCTCTTTTATTGGTGCAGTTGGTACAAATAGCTCAGCTTTTTCATCCTCATTAGAGTCAGAATAGTAAAAATCAAATTGAGACTTTGTTGGTTCATGCTCCTGAAATGATACCTCAGATTCTTGATACTGCTCAGCCTCGTCCTCTGTTATGATGTCATGATGAATCTCATGATATTCGAAGGGTTCCTCAATATTATTTGAATTTGCTCCGTGAGACATGTGATTCAGGTTATCTGTTAATTGTCTAACTTGATCTGTCATCCTTTGCACAGACGCCGCTTGACTCTGAATTTGTGCATCAAATTGAGCTTCCTGTTCCTCGAACCAATCTTTGAGCATGTGAATCAACTGATCTTCCTCTGATGGTTATGGTTCTTGATGAAGATCATAGATTGATGGTGGATAAGATGGAAAGTATGATGGCTCTTCATACCTTGAATGATTCCAATAATTCTGCCACTCTGAAAGGTATATACATTGATCGTTCGGGTGGTTACCATCACATATTACACATCTCCCCATTTCGTTCCGTTGAGCAAATGTAGTATTGCTTGATTCTAACATCCAGTGATAGTTGTTGGGCTGGACAATAGGTCTCAGAAAACCGGACTGTTGCTCCCAGATTTGGGGTGTATCTTCTTCTAGTAAAGCTCGAAATCTTTCAATCTCCCAATAATGTTCCATTTTTCAATCACCTCAAAACAAAAGAAAGAAATAAAAATTACAGATAAAAATAAAGAAAATTAGATACAAGTAAATTAGATAGCTTCAAAATTAACAACTCAAGAAAAATAAGTCACCGGCAACGGCGCCAAAAACTTGACCGGCGTAAACACACGCGTATAACGCAGGCGCACGTATCGTTCAAGTAGTATAAAAATATCGATCCCACGAGGACTTAATTCCTACTGTTGTTATTAATTGTTGAATCTATTTATTTACAAATATCTAATTAAATAGAGAAGAGAATGATTGTTTGATTGGTTGGTTGGTTGAATTTGGTTTTCCTTAATTAAAATAAACAAAATAAAATACTAAGGAAAATAACAAAAGACTCAAAGATCTAGGGTTGTGAATCTTTCTAATATCTTTTAAAAGATGAAGTGATTATTTTATATTTGTGTAATAAATCGGTTTACTAACCTAGAACACGAAATTATGGGAAAGCATATGTCGATGGTTAGACGCAAATACCCAGTTTAACCCAATTGAACTATATGTCTATGTCAACCAAATTATCTGGATTCATTAAGTTTAAGTTCCAATTATGGCTACCCCCGCCCGACAGGTATATGTCTATCTTGTAAGGAAATCTATTAAAGGGTTATCTATCCTTAAGGAAGATAGTGGGCTATTAAGTCTAAGGCTAAAACCTAAAATTGATTTGTCAAGTTTATTTTAGATTTACCACATCAATCTTATTGGTGATCAGACAACAAGAAGCATTAAGCTTAAGACTTAATAAGTAAACCTTAAAATTACCCAAACTATAAAATAACCCCTTATAAACCGGTGATATTAGAATTCATCACAACCCCAGATAACTAACACATAACTAGGGCTAGTAAAAACTTAAAAGTAAAAGACATAAAGTAAAAATGCTGAAAAGTAATTGCGGTAAAGTAAAAACTGAAAAATAAATTACAATAAAATAAAATGCTAAGGTAAAAGTATCAGCTTTTACTATTTACTATTTAGATATCTCCATTAATATAATATATTAACTTGTGATTATTTTACTAACCGTCCATATAGGCGGTAACCTGATTAAATCAAATTAAGTCCAACCAGCCATAAAGGCAGAACCAAAATAAACCTTCCATATAGGCGGTAAGAAAATTTAATTACCAACCGACCAATCCGGCGGTATCCTTGATTAGTCAGGTTTAAACCAGATTAAAATGAATTACCAACCAACCAATATAGCGGTATCATTTTTAAGTCAAATTTTTAAATAGTGAATATATTATATTTAAGGGAGATTAATCTAAATAACAATAGTAAAAGAATTACCTTTCACCCTAGCTGGGGGAAGTTACCTTTTCATGGTGAATAGTAAAAACTGTAAAAAGTAAAGAAAGTAAATTACTATTATTAAAGAACGTAATTAAAATTAATTACAAAACTAAAATTTAAAAGAAACTAGTAGAAAACTCCATATTTACATCAGAGAAATTAGAGAGGAATGTACATTTGAAACTGAAACCTCGAGCTCAATTTATAGGCGCAGATAGGCCACCAGCGTCGCGACGCCAAAGCCTTTCGTGTCGCGACGCCAGCGCTTTATGGCGTGGCATGCTGAAGTGATGACACATGGCGATTCGGATAAGGAGATAAGGCGACACGTGGCGAGGCGGCTAACAACTCAATTATTATGCTGACGTAGTGATGACGTGGCGAAAGTGATTGTCGGCACCATAGGATTTTGACACGTGGCACTTCGTGATTGGCTGATGATGATGTGTCGGTGAGGTGGCACATTGACTCGGTCAACTGATGATGTGGACGATGACATGGTGGTGACGTGGAGTGACACGTGGCACACATGGCAATGGTGATTGTCGGCATCGTAAAATGATGACATGTGGCACGTCACACGTTAGCAAAGTCAAACTTTTTAGATTCTGACATGTGGTCCTGGCACACGTTAGCATGGACCTGGTGCACGTTAGGCGTCGCGACACACCAAAATTACCAAAATGCACTTTTTCCAATTTTCACTGTTTTGGTCCAAATCACCTCCAGAATGTCCTGAAACTTTATTTATCTACAAAATAACACAAAACACATAAAAATATTCACAAGACTCAAGAAACTATACAAAATATTAGGTTAAATGAGTTGGAAATAGTGATATAATTACCACTCATCAGGGATCCACTCTTGATATTTCAAATATAGAGAAATCTTACTTTTTATAATATATAAATTGCCAATATTACCCAGTTAATTTACTTTAGGAAATAAATATGCCAAAATATATAAAACCAGACATAAAGGTGGTGATAACATTTGTGTATAACAACTCCAATTAGGTACTCAATTATGCCAAATAAATAAAATCAGCCATAAAGACGGTGATAAATTTTGACAATATTTAATCCAAATTTAAATTACTCTCTTATATAATATGGGGCAAAGTATTAACTGTGGCAACCAAGATTTGACTGTCTACAGATCAAATCAAGACACCCTCAAATATAAGAGAATATTAACTATTAGTTTTCAGGTTATAATTAATATATTATAATATAAGTAAGATGAATTTATATTATTCATATTTTGAGTCTCACCCTTTACCCGAATAGAATGGAATTAGCTACTCATGCTTTGAATAAAAACACACATAATTTTATTACTGAAAGAAAAAAGAAATTATAAGAAAAATAAAACACATTGGACACTTCTTCCAAATTCTTCAAGAGATAAAATGAAAGAAGCCTGAAGAAAATGAGATGTGAGCACCTCTATTTATAGTAGAAGTACTCATCCCACGATTCTAAGTTACAACATTCCAAATCAAATATATGTTGGACAATTATGACCCATAGCATCACTATTTGTACAGAACATGATGTTGTTGTACAAATAAACTATGTGACAAAGGAAATTGCTCTTTTATCATTTGTAATTAGATTACCAAGATATATAAATGATAAAAGTCCATATAATTAGTACCAGATTAATAAGATATGAGACAATATTAATCCACTAAGGTTTAATCATTAAATATCCATAGTCGTAGTATTATCGAGACTGGACATCGATAATGCGGAATACACTAGTTTTGCACTTGTGAGCGTTGTGGGAGCATAACGACATAGTTCTCATATATTTAAGTATTCGATACTTATGCAAGTGTGATAGGAGGTTGTGTTTACCGATAGTACGGGAACAGCTTCGCTCTGGATAGACCCTTCGGAATCCCATTGGTAATATGGCTGTGTGTCTATGGGAATCCGAAATAGGGTAGGTGTATTTGGTCTTAACCTGAGACTTGCACCGCTAATACTTATGACAATCAATATACTTTGGTTTTGGTCATCCGGGGCTTTAACAGGTTATGTGTACGCCTCTTCTGGGTATACTGAGAATCGTATTGTATTCGGTTTGATGTCAAGATGGAAGTATCACTTCAGTCATATGGAGATGATGATCATTCAAGATACGGAACTAGTACTCTTAAGTACTGCAGTCATTGGGATAATATGACTAGGTCATGATTATCCGATTATAGAGACTAGTTACCAGAGATTCGATATATGCTTCGTACGGGGCAGACACAATTCCAGCCCTAGGCCTAGCATGTGATATCGATATTGGATTGTAATACGTCATACTACGTATACTACGCCTCAAAAAGATTTCATATTCCCTAAAAGAATATTTATGGAGAATTGGGTAGGCATGGTGCTTTGTTAGAAGCCAACAATGTCTTGTAAATCGGTAAAAACGTGGTACGAGGTACACACGTATTCAGATAGTCCGATAACCAAATTTACTGCCGACATATCCAGGGATCTCATGGGTCTCTTCCCGAAGATTCACCGATGACGTATGACTCGAACAGAATTAATCTGGGATTAATTATGATAGAGAGAAAATTAATCTAGGATTAATTACGGAGAGAATTTATCTGGAATAAAATTCAACTAGAAGAGAGAGAACGATTAATTTAGAATTAATCAATTAAAATAATATATTCGATATATTAAATGAAATTAGATTTCATAACAGAATTAAAATTGGATTTTAATTCGGGCGAACGAATTAATTTAGAATTGATTCGCAAGCGACTTTAATAGTAATTTTTCTAGGCATAATTATTTAATTAAATTTGATTTAATTAAGTTGTAACGGAAAATTCGTTAATTCAGAATTAACGAACCCAAGCCCGGGATCTGTTTGCGGGCCCACTCGGATTTTGAATCAAGTGGGGCCCACATCAAGTGACGTCATTAGTCACTTTATTTGCTTTAAGGTGATGGAAGTTAGTGAGCATATTATTGGTAACTTGTTGCTTACACAAGTTTGACTTGTGATGGACATTTACTAACTACACTTTTTGTAAATGGATTTGATTTTTGAAATCAAATATACATTAAACGAAATTAAGAACCCACTCACTCTCTCTCTTCTCCCTCACAAGTGGCGTGAACCTCACCCCTATCCTTTTCTTTGTATTGCCGAGAGTTGCAAGAACAATTAGGAAGATTTTGTTGTAAATTTTTCCAAGTGCTAGCACACAAATGATCATACAAATGTGATAGGGAAACCATTCCCTTGAGTTTGGAATTCAAGAATCAAAGCTTGGAGCTCAACATACAAACAAATGAGAGCTTCGAGCACTACACAAAGGTTGAAATTTTTTGTTATCTCCACATCCTACTTAGTCGATCAAAGTGAGTACTTTCCGCTATCTTGCTTTGTTTATTCACACATCTTTTATGCTTAATTTGTACTTGGCTAGTTCTTAGAGAACCCACATTGGTATCAGAGCCTATTTAAGCATGAAATTGATTAGGGTTCATAATCTTGATTTTGGGTAATTTTGCTTGGAGCATGATTTAATAAAATTGAGTGTATGAGTATGCTTAGATTATGATAACTAAGAGTTATGCATGATTAATTTTACGAAAAATTGATTGGATTAGTTTTTCCAAATTTACTTACCTTGGCCGAGACTTTGGACCTTATAATGTCATGGTGATTTTTAATTTTTAGACCATTGGATGTGTTTAAAATGATTGGATATATTGATTTGTGATTTAATTGGATTGAAATCAAAATCGGATATAAAAATCCCATATTACCGTGACTTGTAAGCATGTAAATGAATTGATTTTGTTTCAATTATGTTGGACATGAATTGATAATGATTAAGCATGATTAATTAATTAAATTGGTGTTTTGGAAATGTTAATTTAACTAATTATTTATGGCCATACACTTTAATTAAAAATTATGATATTTGGAATATTGTAATTTAATAAATTATTCTTTAATTTAATTTGATAGGATTGTCACTGTCACACACTGCACAGTCCCATCAAAGTGGGGGCGACTGTAGGCATTGCATTTTCGCATGTGAAACCCGATGATGAGCCTCATTTGGAGGCACTACCTTTTGAGTCACGAAAGCCGCGGGAAACGGATATCGGAAGGGGAAATTCAGAATAAACAAGCTCACTGTCTTCGTTAGTGCTGCGTTCGCTACTTCGTTCGAACGGAAAACAGATTGCGGGTGTTCGTGTCGCGTTCGGGGAAGCGTTCGAACGGTGTCGGTAATTCTGGTTTTGCTGCTAGCCTCACACCCAGCCCATTTTTCTCCCCAAAGCCCATAAAACACATCCCAAATTAAATAAATAAATATTAATTTAAATATTAAACATTAAATAAAATATTTAAACCATTTACAAATTAAATAAAATATTTACCTAACTTAAACTAAAATCATGCCTAATTTAAATAATTTGAATATATTATATACTAAAACTAAAAGAAGATATGCCTAATTAAAATCAATCATAACCAATTAAAGCCAATCATATATTTGACTTCCTAATCTAATAAGATAATTACCAATATAAAATATTTGTATTCCTAAACCAAAACAAATTAAATATTACAACTTCCTAATTTAAAATATTTTGTCCCCCCTCAATCTTGTGTATACCTTTCTCATCTCTCCTAATTTGGAAACAAGATCTCTTCCTTGTGAGACAAGGTGAAACCCTGGACATCTTCTATATAAACAACCCCTAACCAAAGCCATGGTCTCCTTCACACAACCTAATTCACACCCAAACTCTCTCGAAATCTCTCCACTCTCTCTACACACCCAAGACTAAACAAAAAAAGAAGAAAACACTTCACACATACACAAAAGAGAACAAAGAACCCACCACAAGCCACCACCCTCCATAGTCGAATCCAGAACACACCAAACTCACCCTTAGCCGAATCCTAAAACACGCCTAAACAACCTCCTAAATTACCTTAAAACAGCAGCCCAAATCCTTAAAAAACAGTAACATAAAAACTGCATAGATAATCTTAAAAATAATCACATACAATTACACTAAGAACCCACACAAACTTGGAATAATTCATTGAAAACGTTAAAACAGGTGGCCCGTGCAGTGAGAAGCAAGACCGAGGCCGAATATGAGCAGAACGGAGTTCGAACCGCAAGCAAAACAGCAAAGTAGTGAGCTAGGACGCTGAACCAGTGAACCAGAAAAGTTGCGGAGCTTTACCCCTTCCGATCTTCGTGAAACGCGAGTCTGAGAGACGGTTTAAAAGGTTAGACCTGAGGGTATCTTTCACACTTGTTTTCTTTTTTTTCGCATTATTTATTAAGTATTACTTGTATGATTGTCATGTTGAAATGCATGTTGTGGTCTTTGAGTAGATAAATATGCATGAATTATGAGATGTAATATGTTGTTGGTATTGGATGAATGGGAGATGTGTCAACTCTCGCGGTATATCGAATGGAAACCCGGACATAAATTTCATAGCCGATTCCGAATGGACGGTAATATGATCTGTACTCGGGCCACAACTCCACGTACCGCTTGGGTAAACGGCACCATCTTTCTTTGTTTTGCGTTGCTTTTGTTTATTTAGTTTTCTTTACTTGAATTCAATATGTTGTGTATTTATGCATAATTCAACCGAGCGCATGGGCTTAGAAAGTGGAATAAAAGATCCCCTATGGGGAGGGGTTAAAGCCATTTACCACGATGCTTTGCCGCGCCGATTGATGTGTGTTCGGTTGGATACAAGATACGTTCAATCGGACACACTATGTCTGATATTATTTATTTCATGTGTTGTGATGTGACGCGCATGGGCTTAGTATGTTGGTCTAAAGGTCCTCTCTTTGAGAGATCAAGAGCCCCAAAAGGCCACCTTTATGGCAGTACTTCACCGCGCCCCTTTATTTTGTTGTTTATGTATTGCGTCCCATTTCATGCATCAGGTCTATTCCCGTTCGAACGCGTTTACGAACGCAACTCGAACGCGCATGCATTTTTGCTTTATCATGCATCAGGTCTCATTTCCGTTCGAACGCGTTTACGAACGCCATACGAACGTGAGCATTCTGTTTCATTTCCGTTCGAACGCGTTATCAAACGCCATACGAACGCGAGCATTCTGTTTCATTTCCGTTCGAATGCGTTATCAAACGCCATACAAACACGAACCTTCTGTTTACCGTCCGAACGCGTTTACGAATGCTACACGAACGCGCACCCACTGAACTGAGTCATCTTGATTAGATTTCATGCATAGTTTTCCTAGTAGCTATCTCCACATGTATAAATGCAAATATGTTAATGTATTACAATTTATATGCTTATGTCATGATAACATTTAAGTATTATTTCTTGCGGTATATCGGATGGAAACCCAGACGTAAATTTCGTAGCCGATTCCGAATGGACGGTAGTGCGGTCTGTACTTGGGCTACAATTCCAGGTACCGCTTGGAAAGATGCCCATATGTGTGCTTGTATGGTTAATATGTGTGCTTGTGTTTTCCTGAATGTGATATGCAAATAAAGTTGTATGTTCGTTGCTATCTTGATATATGTTAAGCATGCAATTTTAAGTGTGAGATATATGTGAAATGCGTACATAAGTTTTATTTTGCATATGAGAATTTAGAAGCATGATACTCTTGGAAATAAGTGTTACTTAAGCTTGATTAAATTATTACATAAATCCTTTCATTACAAGTGACATAAGTAAGGGACTATTCCGAACCCAACGGTTTGAGGTCTTCCCTTGCGAGGGGTGAGTGCGGCCTTAAATCTTTGTCCCGGTTCACACCGGGTGGCGACTCCATGTTATTTAGTACTTCTCAATCTAGGCCGCGAGCCTAGGAACGGCGTCGCCCAGGTTCTGTTGTCCACAGTATGGCGACTCCACTGGGGATAGAAAGTTGGCCCCGAAATATTGTCTTGTAATGTTTGGATTTATGTTTTAATTGACCATGTCTATAATGGATAAAGTGGGGGTTTAATCAAGGGCACTTTGAGGCTAGGTAATGGTTTGGTGTCTTCCTTCACTCACTACCTTTCTAGAAGGAAAAGCTGTGAGGACACCTATATGGCCATCTACTCGTAGCCTTTGTGATGGACTAATCTGGAGGACTCGTTGTTTATTCCTGACACCAAGCGATAAGAGCCTAAGAGGCTTTGGGTATTTAAGTGAGCCTCGCTCCACCTTCCCTCTGGGGAATCTACAATGGGAAATCCATTTGACAGTCCGTCACACACCATAGCTCATTGGCACGTACCTTAGTGTATAAAAAGGGATACGCTCACTTGGTCGCTTGAACCCTTGAGTGGGGAGACCTAGTTGTGGGCTATCCTTCGCCAGTGAGAGCCTTTGTCCATACTCTTGCAAATCCACCCATAGACTGGTTTGTATGGTTAAAGTAACAATTATTTCCTTGAGAATGTGCTTATGGACCATCCTCATTTGGATGCAGTTGGACTATTGTCAGAAATACGGGCTTGCTGGGCCATTTAAACTGGGGCAAGTTCGTACTGTATGACTATTAGGCCCAAGGCTTCTGAAATGTTGATGGGCTATTACGTAAAAAATTATTATGTTATGTTTGCATTATCTCCCTTCTATGCTTATGTTTGGGAACATCATCGTTTGGATCCATTTGGACCATTTGTCATGGGATATGGGCTTGTTGGGCCATTTAAACTGGGACAAGAACGTATTTCATGACTATTGGGCCAAAGGCTTCTAAGTGATTGATGGGCCACCTTGTGCTTGTTTTCGGAATATTATCATTTGGATTTAGTTGGGCTCTTTGCCAAAAGACATAAACTCGTTGGGCCATTTAAACCGGGACGGGTTCACCCTTATTACAGTTGTCCCAAAAGCTTCTAAAATGATAATATGCCGATTTGTTTGAGAATTTTATTTAGTATGTTATATGTTACATGCATCTCATGCACCTCATGCATACATATATCATGTTAACACCGTCTATGTCTCAAAAAGACAACATAGATACCGATTGGGTTAGAAAAGGGACAAGGCTCACTAAAAGAACAAGTATGAGTGAATCCGATAATGAGGTGTCCCGTATGGATCAGTTAGAGAATGGCTTCGCCAAGATTACTGAACAGTTGCAAGCCTTGACTACTGCCATGACAAATATGGCTGTGCCCCGTGCCGGGGGAGATTCTGAGAATGTAAGGCGTGAGGAGCCTCCGAATGGGTTAGGGGATGACATCCCCGCTTTCGATGATGATATGGCTGATTATGCCGCTGGGAGGACAGTTAGGTCCCAGGTGGAGTTACAGAAGCTTCGAGACCAGGTAGAATCAGTTACCCGCAAGATGAAGGGTAAGGACGAAGACTTACTGGATTATGAAGCGATGACTTTTGAGGAACAGCTGCCTGCTCAGTTCAAGATGCCGGATATGGCCAAGTTTAGCGGGAATGGGGATCCGAGTGTCCATCTCTGCCAGTATGTTGCAGTTATGAGTGTAGTGGGCTTATCGAAGCGTCAGGTGCATAAAATGTTCGGGATGTCGCTCGATGGGGCACCCGTAGTGTGGTATCACAGCCTTGAGAAAAAAGTTAAAGAAGATTGGAAAGAATTGGCAGATGCATTTCTAAAACAGTATGTTACGAACTTGGAGATTGATTTGTCACTCCGAGATTTGGAGAACACTAAGCAGAAGTCGGAGGAGAGCTTCAAAGAGTATGTAGACCGTTGGAGAGGTCAACTTTTGAAAATGCAGACTCGGCCTTCGGAGAAGGACCAGATTAAGATGATTATCAAGGGTACTAAGCCCTCAATTTATAGTAAGCTGAGGAGGATGACTTCGATGATTTCGGATTTCCGACAATTGAGGGAGACGGTTATGGATATTGAAGAAGAAGAGGCTGAAAACAGAAAGTTCTATGGCCAGAATAGAAGGAATATTGAGGGACCTTCAAGGACCAAGCCCGCTACCGCTGAGGTCACTGCCATTAAGAGCAGGCGATTTTCCGACCTTGGTAACCCTCTTTCAAGGGTGTTCGAAAAGCTGAAGGCGCAAAGACTTCTGGAACCCTTAAAGGCTAAACCAATTCCAAACCCTGTACCACCCAACCTTGACCTAAGCCTGTATTGTCACTTCCATCAGAGAAGGGGTCACGAAACTGATAGCTGCACCCGCCTTAGGCATGAGATCCAAAACCTCATTGACTCCCACCAAAATACCTGACCCAGAAAGAGAACAACCCAACGCACACATAAATCCCCTACCCAACTACATGATCAACTCTGGCCTACCCGAAACCCTTGTCCTCCAAACTCTCAACCACTCAGCTTCATT
Organism: Zanthoxylum bungeanum; assembly: GCA_019454045.1. Taxonomy (NCBI): domain Eukaryota; kingdom Viridiplantae; phylum Streptophyta; class Magnoliopsida; order Sapindales; family Rutaceae; genus Zanthoxylum; species Zanthoxylum bungeanum. The sequence continues at coordinate 80,611 of SKCR01045476.1, read as the reverse complement.
CATAGGAATATGGGATGACAACGGTGGAGAACCATCGGCCCATGAAGAAGGCAATGCTGCGAATGATGAAGTTATTCCTCCTAGTTTATTTGATCCTGCATTTTTAATAAAGACATTGATTTTGTCTCTTCGTTCGAACCTTTTCTTAATGATAATAAAGACGTTCGTTTTGCTTACTTGCCTGAATCTCTTCCTTTCAACGGCAACATGAGTGTATTTGAGAAACGCATTCAACCTTGGTAATATGAAATTCAGTGATGTTTAGAACACGGGGAATTCCCGAAAGCAACAAGCAGAAAATATATGGTGGTCATTCAGAAATTGAGAAATGGGGGCAGTGAGACTATCAGACTTGGAAGGGAATGAGTTCACCGAGCCGATTAAATGGAAATGATTACTTTGCCTGAGGAAGAATTGGCGGAAGACCTAACCCAACGAGATAGGGAACTCATTCATGCATGCATGCATACACGTAACATACTTTGCATTCTTTTGTGTTTGTTTTGGTTTGTATTCACAGGTTTTGAAGTAGAAGAGAGAGAAATCGGGAAAGACAAACCAATCAAGAACATCGACAGTATCGGTCTGGGGGGCGAGGCCCATATCAGTATCAGTCTGGGGCGAGGCCCATATCAGCAGTATCAGTCTAGGGGCGAAGCCCATATCAGTATCAGTATCAGTTGGGGGCGAGGCCCATATCAGTATCAGTTTGAGGCGAGACCCACATCATTCTGGGTGTGAGGCCCACATCAGCATCACTCTGGGAACGAGGCCCATATCAGTATCAGTTCAGGGGCGAGGCCCATATCAGTATCAGTCTAGGGGCGAGGCCCATATCAGTATCAGTCTGGGGCGAGGCCCATAGCAGTATCAGTATGGGGGGCGAGGCCTACATCAGTATCAGTCTGGGGGGCGAGGCCCATATCAGTATCAGTCTTGGGCGAGGCCCATAGCAGTATCAGTCTGGGGGGCGAGGCCTACATCAGTATCAGTCTGGGGGGCGAGGCCCATATCAGTATCAGTCTGGGGGCGAGGCCCATATCAATATCAGTTGGGGGCGAGGCCCACATCAGTATCAGTTCAGGGGCGAGGCCCACATCAGTATCAGTTTAGGGTTGAGGCCCACATCGGTATCAGTTTTGATGAATGAATCCCAGGGTCGAGGCCCACATCGTCAGAGTTTCGGGAATGAATCCTAGGGCCGAGGCCCACGTCATCAGAATTTGGAATGAATCTAGGGAATGAATCCCGAGGCCGAGGCCCACGTCGTCAGAATTTGGAATGAATCCAAGGAATGAATCCCAGGGCCAATGCCCATATTAGCATCACTCCGGGCGAGGCCCACATTAGTTCAGTATCAGTCTTGCCGGGTATGGCACTATGGGGCGAGGCCCACACCTTCATCAGAATCAGTCTTGCCGGGAATGGCACTCCAAGAATGGAAACACAGTTCAAGAATGAACAAAGCCGGGAATGGCACTCCAGAATGGAGCAAGGTTCGGAAATGGACCACTCTCATATCAGTAATGGTTCGGAAATGGACCACTCTCATATCAGTAATGGTTCGGAAATGGACCACTCTCTCATCAGCAACGGTTCGAAAATGGACCACTCTCATATCAGTAATGGTTCGGAAATGGACCACTCTCTCATCAGCAACGGTTCGAAAATGGACCACTCTCTCATATCCAGTAATGGTTCGGAAATGGACCACTCTCTCATCAGCAACGGTTCGAAATGGACCATCATCTCAATTCACTCGCCGAAAATGGCACTCTGAAAATGGAGCACGGTTCGAAATGGACCATCATCTCATCTCGCCGAAAATGGCACTCCGAAATGGAGCACGGTTCGAAATGGACCATCATCTCATCTCGCCGAAAATGGCACTCCGAAAATGGAGCACGGTTCGAAAATGGACCATTATCTCATCAGTCGCCGAAAATGGCACTCCGAAAATGGAGCACAGTTCGAAAATGGACTGTCATCACTTCAGCAACGCCTCGGAAATGAGGTTCAGCATGCCGAAAATGGCGCAACCAGACCAACTCAACTCAACACAACACAGCAGGCAAACCAGGTGACAGCTGGCGAGCCAAGTAAGTAAAAATGCATTGCATAGACTTTGATAGGATTGTCACTGTCACACACTGCACAAGTCCCATCAAAGTGGGGGCGACTGTAGGCAATGCATTTTTGCATGTGAAACCCGATGATGAGCCTCATTTGGAGGCACTACCTTTTGAGTCACGAAAGCCGCGGGAAACGGATATCGGAATGGGAAATTCAGAATAAACAAGCTCACTGTCTTCGTTAGTGCTGCGTTCACTACTTCGTTCGAACGGAAAACAGATTGCGGTGTTCGTGTCGCGTTCGAGGAAGCGTTCGAACGGTGTAGATAATTCTGGTTTTGCTGCTAGCCTCACACCCAGCCCATTTAGCTCCCCAAAGCCCATAAAACACATCCCAAATTAAATAAATAAATATTATTTAAATATTAAACATTAAATAAAATATTTAAACCATTTACCAATTAAATAAAATATTTACCTAACTTAAACTAAAATCATGCCTAATTTAAATAATTTGAATATATTATATACTAAAACTAAAAAGAAGATATGCCTAATTAAAATCAATCATAACCAATTAAAGCCAATCATATATTTGACTTCCTAATCTAATAAGATATTACCAATATAAAATATTTGTATTCCTAAACCAACACAAATTAAAAATATTACAACTTCCTAATTTAAAATATTTTGTCCCCCCTCAATCTTGTGTATACCTTTTCCATCTCTCCTAATTTGGAAACAAGATCCTCTTCCTTGTGAGACAAGGTGAAACCCTAGACATCTTCTATATAAACAACCCCTAACCAAAGCCATGGTCTCCTTCACACAACCTAATTCACACCCAAACTCTCTCGAAATCTCTCCACTCTCTACACACCAAGACGAAACAAAAAAAAAGAAGAAAACACTTCACAATACACAAAAGAGAACAAAGAACCCACCACAAACCACCACCCTCCATAGTCGAATCCAGAACACAACCATACTCACCTTAGCCGAATCCTAAACACGCCTAAACAACCTCCTAATTACCTTAAAACAGCAGCCCAATCCTTAAAAAACAGTAAAATAAAAATGCATTGATAATCTTAAAAATAATCACATACAATTACACTAAGAACCCACACAAACTTGGAATAGTTCATTGAAAACGTTAAAACAGGGGGCCCGTGCAGTGAGCAGCAAGACCGAGGCCGAATAGGAGCAGAATGGAGTTCGAACCGCAAGCAAACAGCAAAGTAGTGAGCTAGGACGCTGAACCAGTGAACCAGAAAAGTTACGGAGCTTTACCCCTTCCGATCTTCGTGAAACGCGAGTCCGAGAGACGGTTTAAAAGGTTAGACCTGAGGGTATCTTTCACACTTGTTTTCTTTTTTTTCGCATTATTTATAAGTATTACTTGTATGATTGTCATGTTGAAATGCTGTTTGGTGTCTTTGAGTAGATAAATATGCATGAATTATGAGATGTAATATGTTGTGGGTATTGGATGAATGAGAGATGTGTCAACTCTCGCGGTATATCAGATGGAAACCCGGACATAAATTTCATAGCCGATTCCGAATGGACGGTAATATGATCTGTACTCGGGCCACAACTCCACGTACCGCTTGGGTAAACGGCACCATCTTTCTTTTGTTTGCGGTGCTTTTGTTATTTAGTTTTCTTTACTTTCTTTATTTAATTCAATATGTTGAGTATTTATGCATAATTCAACCGAGCGCATGGGCTTAGTAATTGGAATAAAAGATCCCCTATGGGGAGGGGTTAAAGCCTTTTTACCACGATGCTTTGTCACGCGCCGATTGATGTGTGTTCGGTTGATACAGATACGTTCAATCGGGCACACTATGTCTGATATTATTTATTTCATGTGTTGTGATGTGACGCGCATGGGCTTAGTATGTTGGTCTAAAGGTCCTCTCTTTGAGAGATCAAGAGCCCAAAAGGCCAACTTTAACAGCAGTACTTCGCCGCGCGCCCTTTATTTTGTTGTTTATATATTGCGTCCCATTTCATGCATCAGGTCTGTTCCCGTTCGAACGCGTTTACGAACGCAACTCGAACGCGCATGCATTTTTGCCTTATCATGCATCATGTCTCATTTCCGTTCGAACGCGTTTACGAACGCCATACGAACGTGAGCATTCTGTTTCATTTCCGTTCGAACGCGTTATCAAACGCCATACGAACGCGAGCATTCTGTTTCATTTCCGTTCGAACGCGTTATCAAACGCCATACGAACGCGAACCTTCTGTTTACCGTTCGAACGCGGTTACGAACGCTACACGAACGCACACCCACTGAACTGAGTCCTCTTCATTAGATTTCATGCATAGTTTTCCTAGTAGCTATCTCCACATGTATAAATGCAAATATGTTAATGTATTACAATTCATATGCTTATGTCATGATAACATTTGAGTATTATTTCTTGCGGTATATCGGATGGAAACCCAGACGTAAATTCCGTAGCCGATTCCGAATGGACTGTAGTACGGTCTGTACTTGGGCTACAATTCCACGTACCGCTTGGAAAGATGCCCATATGTGTTCTTGTATGGTTAATATGTGTGCTTGTGTTTTCCTGAATGTGATATGCAAATAAAGTTGTATGTTCGTTGCTATCTTGATATATGTTAAGCATGCGATTTTAAGTGTGAGATATATGTGAAATGCGTACATAAGTTTTATTTTGCATATGAGAATTTAGAAGCATGATACTCTTGGAAATAAGTGTTACTTAAGCTTGATTAAATTATTACATAAATCCTTTCATTACAAGTGACATAAGTAAGGGACCATTCCGAACCCAACGGTTTGAGGTCTTCCCTTGCGAGGGGTGAGTGCGGCCTTAAATCTTTGTCCCGGTTCACACCAGGTGGCGACTCCATGTTATTTAGTACTTCCCAATCTAGGCCGCGAGCCTAGGAACGGCGTCGCCCAGGTTCTGTTGTCCACAGTCGTAAAGGCACATTAAAAGTGTAATTATTTAATTTGGCATTAAATATAGAATTAGCATTGAATACAAATTTAATTAGATTTAAAATTTTTGTTCGATATAATTCAAGAATTCGCACTTTGAGTACTTATTCTTAAACGAGTTGGACTCGCGCAAATCAAATCGTTGTTTGAACATTGGATGGTCATTAATCAAAGATTAATTAATTGGATTATATTGATTGATAACATGCTTTGTGTGAATACATGGATGTATTGTATGAATAATGTATATCAGATGGATATTAGATGGGTGATGGCAATTTTGGAAATTGTTGTAATAAATTTAGAATTTATTAAATTGAACCTGCGAGTCCAGCCTTTAACTCTTGACTCTTTGTAATTCTATTCTCACCAATTCCCCTCATTGTAATGAGGTTTCTTTAGAAGTATTATGTAATTGGGTATAAGTTAGAATAGTGCTAGCCAATGAGAGGAAAGAGAGTGATTTGTTCTAGGAACAATTTTTGGGATATCCATTCGCATATCATTATTAATTTATTTATTGCACCTTATTATGCTTTTAGAATGCATGCTTAAGGGTGTATGATGAGACCTAATCAAAGATAATAATTTTGTTGCCAATTTACGCGAAAAACCTTAGACAAATATTAAGCGATTTCCTTCCATTTAGTGATCCTCTCTCAAGATCCAAGATTGGCATTGGTTTGTTGGCCAAAGTTAAGACCTTTGTCCATCGCGGATGTGTTTGAATCATGAAGGCTTTGTTCCATATCGTACGCCTTGGGCAAGTTGTGATTTGTTGGCCAAAGTCAAGGTCACTTCTTGTTCATCGGCCTCGATTACGAAGCTTTCCCACTGTCAATGGGTCATGCTTAACTAGAATCATTAAGCTTGTTTAGCCAAAGCCAAGGCGTAGTTGATTTAGAGGAAAATGTTAGGGAATATATCAGATATATTGGCATATATTGGATATATGTTTCGGACTTGAAAGTCCACTTACTGGATCTAGGAATTGGATGGGATCCAATTGACTTTAGAGATCTACCTAGTTAAGTTTCATACAATTTGTTGGCCAAAGTCAAGGTTGTGTGTTATTTAACGGGATCCTAGCCCACTAGGAAACTAGGTTTCCCGAGTACTCCATAGAGGTTTAGAGGCTCGCCAAAAAATAGTGGGAGGCAAGTATTAAATTTGTAATTTCGTTTAAATACTTGCCAATACGCGCTCATTTCAATTTTTCGTCATTAAAAAAATTCATATATATTAGTTGGACTAATATTCAATTTTTGTTTTAATTAAACAGTTAGACTGTATTCAAACTATTTCATTTATAGTTGATTATATAATTGGATTATAGTAATCAATATATATTTGAATTTTACCGATCATTTATAGTTGGTTATATAATTGGATTATAGTAATCAATACATTTGAAAATAACCAATCCAATGGTAGTTAATTATATAGTTAGACTATAGTAATCATTACATTAGATTGTACCTGAAATCGTTGATTGGATAGTTGGACTATAGCAATCAAGATGAATTGAAAGATTAGCGTCCAATAACATAATCCTAGGTGATAAATGTCTTTTACGACCTTAATTTTCATATTGGGAAAACGAATCTCAGGATAGTCCTGGGAATTGAGAAATTACTCTATATAATGGAGAAACCTCTCGGGCATAATCCCGGAGTTGAGCAAATAGTGGACCATGAACTTTGGAAGACTCATGGTGATGATAACTTTAGTGCTCAATCTGTTATGCTTGCCGCAATGACTCCTTAATTTCTTCGTCATAACTAAGGATTAGATCCTTATAGTATGATATTGAAATTGAAGGATCTTCATAGATCTATTCTTAGATCTTAGAAGTACTAATTGCAATTACAAAACTCTTGGAGAGTTAATGGCTATGCTCAATGAGACAGAGCCAAAGCTTGCAAAAGGCAAGAAGCGCAAGGCGCATCTTACTTCAACATCCTTATAAGGCCAAGGCTTGGTCGAAGGCTTCTGGGGGTGTGACGAAAAGGGCAGAGGCAAAATCGTCTCAGTCTTCTGGGAAGACAAAAGGACATATCCCAAGATGTCTGCCTAAACTGTGGAAAACGGAGTCACTGAAGCGTGATTGTCGTATGGACAAGGCAGACATGAAGGAAGTAAAGACGGGCAAGGCTCCGACTTCAGGTATGTTTGTTATAAACATGTCCACTGCTGGTTTTAAAATTGGATTTTAGACACTAGATGTGGTACATAAATATATATACTGATGTGCGGGATCTGCTGATTAGCAAGAGACTGGCTTCAGTTGAGATCAACCTATGAGTTGAAAAACGGGACGAGAGTCGTTGTTTTGGCCATAGAAACCTAAGTTTTGGAACTGCCCTTTGGGCATGTACTTAAATTAGGAAACAGTTATAATGTACCTAGTTTGACTAGAAATATTATCTCTATATCAAGTATAACCCGTTGCGGATATACCTTTATATTCTAGAACACTAATTGTTTTGTTTATAAAGATGATATTGAGATAAGAACATTAGATGTGAATAACAATATTTATATTTTGAATATAAATGAATCTCAAACATATAACATGACAAACAAATAGCTCAAACTGAATTAATCAGATGAGACTTATTTGTGGCATTGCTGTCTGGGACGCATTAACAAGACTCGTATATCCACACTTTCGAAGAGTGGGTACTAGGACGGATTTGATTCTAATTCAAATAATGTCTACGAATCTAGTTTATTAGGCAAAGTGCCTAAAACACCTTTTACTTGGTAAAAGTGTAATTGCCACCGATCTGTTAGCCTTTGTTCATAATGACGTAAGTGGGTCGATGTCTAGCTAGGCTAGGGAAGGATATGAATACTTCGTAACCTTTACGGATGTGGCATTGCGTTACGGTTATGTGTATCTTATGAAACATAAGTCAGAAACTTTTGAGTAATTCAAAGAGTTTCGACACAAAGTATAAAAACAGACCGGCAAGAGTATTAAAACATCACGATTGGACAGTGATAGAAATACTTATACAATAAGTTTCTCAACTATTTGAAAGAGTATAGTATTATTTCACAGTGGACTCCTCCCGGGACATCTCAATTTGACGGTGTGTCCGAACAGAGAAAACAAACTTTGTTGGACATGGTAAGGTTAATGATAAGTCGCTCTGAGCTACCAATTTCCTTATGAGGATACACATTAAACAGTGTAATACTTATTTTAAATAAGGTTCCATGTAAATCTGGTAGACAGACTTCATATTAGATATGAACATGAAAGAAACTGGGTTTCTCATTCCTGAAGATTTGGGATATTGAGCATATAATTGAATGTTTAGATGGTACTAAACTAAAACCCAAATCGGATAAGTGTCTAATTTGTGGGTTATCCTAGGTAAACCAAAGTATAGTATTTATACAACTAACAAGAGAACAATGTAATTGTTGCTCTCTATGCGGTTTTCCTAAGAGGAAATCCTATATGTAGTGGTAAGTGGGAGGAAAGTAAAACTCGATGAAAATCAGAGTAATACTGTTCCAGGCACGAATCCTCACGGAACATCAACAGTTCATCAGGGATGAAACTGTACCAATAATCTTCGAATACACAAGAACCGCGTAGGTCGACGAGAGCCAGAAAATAACCTAGGAGGTATGAGTTTCTAATCTCACCTCATAAAGATATCAATCTTATTGAGGAAGACTAACCGACTACGTATGAGGAAGTGATACAAGGTATCGACTCATTTTATGGCAAAGTGCCATGAAGTCTGAAATGGATTCCATGTATACCAACTAATTTTGGACACTGGTTGATGTACCAGAAGACATTGTGCCTATTGGTAATTAATTAGTCTTCAAGGAAGACATACATGGATGATGGAAACATGTAATGTAAACAGCTAGGCTTGTACAGAAAGGGTATCGTCAATGACATAGTTTCGACTACGACGAAACCTTTTATCTATTGTCATGATTAAATCTATTCGGATAATGCTTGCTAATGCTGCATGTTTCATTTATGAAATATAGCAGCTGAACATCAAAACCGATTTCCTTAAACGGAAACGTTTTGGAGGATATTTATATACAACCTAACGGTTTTGTCATGCCAAAACATGGAAACAAGGTTTGCAAGTTAAATCGATCCATTTATGGATTGAATCAAGCATTGAATTCTTGTAACCATCGTTTCGATGCAATCATAATGGTATATAATTTAATTCAAAATGAATTTGATTCTTGTGTATATAAGAAGGTTAGTGGGAGTGCACTGACAATGAATGTCCTATAAGATGATGATGTATTGCTTCTTAGCAATAACATTCCCAAAATATAATTGGTGAAAGCTTGGCTTTCATTAAAATTCTCCATAGAATACCTAGGAGAAGCAGGCTTTATTCTAGGAATAAAGATCTACTAAGATAGATCTAGAAAGCTGCTGACAACCCTCCCAGAGTTCGTACGTTTTTGAAATGTATGTGACCTGATGTCTCATATGCTTTGAGCATATGTAGACGCTAAAAAGCCAATCCAGGTGATGCTCACTGGATTGATGTAAAGAACATCCTTGAGTATCTTAGATGAACAAAGGATGCTTTCTTAAGCCATGGAAAATGAGAACTTGATGTGACTAGGTTCACTGTTGCATGTTTCCAAACCAACAAAAACGACTGTAAGTCGCAAGAAGGGTACTATTTAGTTTGAATAACGGAACAGTGAGCTGGAAATCTTCCAAGCAAGATATTGTTGCCGAATAAACAACAAAAGTGGAATATTACTGCAGCTGAGGCAGCAAAAGAAGCATTTTTTGGATCTTTATAATCCTAATTAGATTAGGTGTAGTTCTGTTAGTAGCTGAGATAGGCCACAACACAGGCTAAAGAATTAATTGTCTCATCAATGATCCAAGTATGTACTTCAACTATTTTATCTGATTCATAAGATCATACATCGTGACGATGTGATGATCGAATAAATCGCATCAGATGAATAACCTTGCATATCCGCTGACAAAAGCTATTACTCAGCAGAAGTTTGAGCAACCCGTACATAGTTTAGGTGTCGGACACTTGAGTGATTGGCTATAGGCCAAGTGGGAGATTGTTGGACAATTATGACCCATAGCATCACTATTTGTATAGAACATGGTGTTGTTGTACAAATAAACTATGTGACAAGGGAAATTACTCTTTTATCGTTTGTAATTAGATTACCAAGATATATAAATGATAAAAGTCCATATGATTAGTACCAGATTAATAAGATATGAGACAATATTAATCCACTAAGGTTTAATCATTAATTATCTATAGTCATAGTATTATCGAGACTGTACATCGATAATGCAGAATAGACTAGTATTGCACTTGTCCGCGTTGTGGGAGAATAACAGAATAGTTCTCATATATTTAAGTATTGGATGCTTATGCAAATGTGATAGGAGGTTTGTACAATTATGACCCATAGCATCACTATTTGTACAGAACATGGTGTTGTTGTACAAATTGTTGGACAATTATGACCCATAGCGTCACTATTTGTACAGATCATGGTGTTGTTGTACAAATTAACTATGTGACAAAGAGATTGCACTCTAATCATTTGTGATTAGATCACCTAGATGTATAAATGATAGGAGGTCCCTATGATTAGTTTCTAGATTGAGATGATATGAGACAGTATCAGTCCACGAAGGATTAATCATTAATATCCCTAGTCGTAGTATTATCGAGACTGGACATCGATAATGTGGAATAGACTAGTATTACACTTGTGCGTGTTATGTGAGATCATAACGGCATAATTTCTATATATTTGGGTATAGGATACTCATGCAAGTGTAATAGGAGGTTGTGTTTTACCGATGATACGGAAAATAGCTTCGCTCTGGATAGACCCCTCGGAATTCCATTGGTAGTTTGACTATATGTCTATGGAAGTCCGAAATCAGGGTAGGTGTATTTGGTCTTACCTGAGACTTGCATCGCTAATACTTGCGACAATCGGTATGATTTAGTTTTGGTCGTCCAGGGCTTTAACCGGTTCTGTGTACGCCAATGCTGGGTATATTGAGAATAGTAGAGTATTGGGTGTGATGTCAAGATGGAAGTGTCACTCCAGTCATAGTGGAGATGATGTCACGTAGGATACGGTACTAGTGCTCTTAAGTACTGCAGTCATCGGGATATTATAACTAGGTCATGTATATCCGATAATAGAGACTAGTTACCAGACATCTGACATGTGCTTCGTACGGGGCAGACACGACTCCAGCCCCAGGCCTAGCACGTGACAATCCGATACTAGATCGCAATACATAATACTACGTATACTACGCCTGACATAGATTATATATTCCAGTAAGAATATTTCTGGAGAATTGGGTAGGCACGGTGCTTTGCTAGAAGCCAACCATGCCTTGTAATCGGTAAGCACGTGGTACGAGGTACGCATGTATTCGGATAATCCGATGACCGTATTTACTGCCAACATATCCAGGGATCTCTTGGGTCGCTTCCCAAAGATTCACCGATGCCAGTTGATTTAATTAGAATTAATCTGGGATTAATTAAGAGAGAAAATTAATCTGGATTAATTAGATGGAGAAATTAATCTATGATTAATTGAGGTATTTTTAATCTGGATTAAATGTGTTCGGAAGAGAGAGAACCGCGATTAATTGGGAATTAATCGGTAGAATAAATTTAATTGTTAAATTTGATTTTTCTATTTAATTTATTTGTATGGGTTAAATTAATATATCGGCTATATTAATATGAATTGGATTTCATTACGAAATTAAAGTTGGACTTTAATATGCGAACGAGCGAATTAATTTAGAATTAATTCGTAGACGACATTCGTAATATATTTGCGAGGCAAAATCGTTTTTAATTAAATTAGATTTATTATTTAGCGATGAAAGTTCGTTTAATTAGATTAACGGAACCGAGCCGCGGCAAATGTTCGTAGAGATATTTGAATTTTGAATTCAAATGTGGGGCCCATTTTAATGTGGTAGTTGGGAGGGTAGTTGGGCATTTATGCCAAAACCACTTACTTTCCAACCACTTGGTTTAGGTGAAACCAAATACCCCAACTACATGGTTTTGGGTAAAAGGGTAAACCCTTTAACAAAACCAAAAGGCCTTCTCTCTCTCTTCACTCAACACAACACTTGGAACAAGAAAAACCTAAAACCACAAGGTGTTTGTGCGTGAACTTGGAGCTCCATGGTCGTGAGCTTCTTGTCTTCCTCTCTTTGATTTTGTGGCAAATCAACAAAGCTAGCACTTGGAGAAATCAACTAGGGTGATAGGGAAACTACTTCAAGAGTTGGAATCATCACTTAAAGCTTGGAATCAACAAAGGAAGGATCTTGAGATCTTCAACTCTCAAAGCTTGGAATCAACAAAGGAAGCATCTTGGATCTTGGATCTTCTTTCTCAAATTTTAAAAATCTCAAATCCATTAATGTAAGTAATTCCGCAACTTATTTTGAATTTGTGAACATGTTTTCATGCTTATTAGATCCTTGCATGTTCTAGGAACACTAACACAAATTAACTATGTGACAAAAGAAATTGCTCTTTTATCATTTGTAATTAGATTATAGGGTATATAAATGATAAAAGTCCATATGATTAGTTCGAATTCATAAGATATGAGACAATATCATCAATAAGGTTTAATCATTAAAATATCCCTAGTCGTAGTATTATCGAGATTGGACATCGATAATGCGGAATAGACTAGTATTGCACTTGTGCGTGTATGGGAGCATAACGGCATAGTTCGCATATATTTGGTATTGGATACTCATGCAAGTGTAATAGGAGGTTGTGTTTACCGATGGTACGGAAACAGTCTTCGCTCTGGATAGACCCCTCAGAATTCCATTGGTAGTATGACTATGTGTCTATGGAAGTCCGAATCAGGGTAGGTGTATTTGGTCTTAAACCTGAGACTTGCACTGCTAATACTTGCGACAATCAATATACTTTAGTTTTGGTCGTCTAGGGCTTTAACAGGTTATGTGTACGCCTCTTCTGGGTATATTGAGAATCATAGTGTGGTTGGGTGTTATGTCGAGATGGAAGTATCATTTCAGTCATATGGAGATGATGGTCACGTAGGATACGGAACTGGTGCTCTTATATGCTGCAACTATCGGGACAATATGACTAGGTCATGCTTATCCGATTATAGAGACTAGTTACTAGAGATTCGATATGTGCTTCTTACGGGGCAGACACAATTCCAGCCCCAAGCCTAGCACGAGACATCTGATACTAGATCGCAATACGATATACTACGTATACTACGCCTGATATAGATTACATATTCCTTTAAGAATATTTCTGGAGAATTGGGTTGGCACGGTGCTTTGCTAGAAGCCAACCATGTCTTGTAAATCGGTAAAAACATAGTACTAGGTATGTACGTGTTCGAATAGTCCGACGATCGAATTTACTGCCAACATATCCAGGGATCTCATGGGTTGTTTCCCGAAGATTCACCGATGACGTATGACTCGCACATAATTAATCTGGGATTAATTATAAGAGAGAGAAAATTATTCTAGGATTAATTACGGAGATATTTTAACTTGGATAAAATACTATTTAAATAGAGATAACGATTAATTTGGAATAATCGATAAAAAATATATTCGATATATTATAGGAAATTAGATTTCGACGCGGAATTAAAATTATATTTTAATTCGGGCAAACAAGTTAATTTAGGATTAATTCGTTGCGACGTGAATAGTAATTTTGCTAGGCATAATTATTTAATTAAATTTGATTTAATTACGTCGCAACGGAAAATTCGTTAATTCGGAATTAGCGAAACCAAGCCCGGGAGTGTTTACGGGCCCACTCGCTTTTTGAATCAATTGGGGCCCACTAGTCACATCACAAGTCATATCACTTGTCTATCACATCACCTTTTGGTTGATGGAAGTTGATGGGATTTGATGTTGCTTACCAAACACTCAAGTGTCATGGATTGAATGAATAATACCATTTTTTTATTTATTTGGTTATTCATTTGACTTGGTTTTTGAAATCAAAAATACAACACACCAACTTATCTTCTTCCTCTCTCTCCTTCATTCGGCTTTGAGCCATTCTTCTCTCTAAATTCTACAAATGCCGAGAGTTACACAAGGCAAATAGAAAGATTTGTGGGAAATTTTTCAATGATGCTAGCACATCCAAGGAGTCGCACAAAGGTGATAGGGAAACCTATCGATGAGCATGGAATATATTCTCAAAGCTTGGAGCTTAAAGACAACACAATGAGAACAAATTGAGAGCTTGGCCGAGACATCCATGGAGAAAAGTTTTGTGTTCATCGCATCCAAAAGCCGATCAAAGTGAGTATTTTCGCAACTTTACTTTGATGTATTCACATGTTTATATGCTTAATTGATCTTGGTTTGACCTAGAAAACCCAACAATGGTATCAAGAGCCTTGATTAAGCATGAAATTTGAATTAGGGTAAAATTTGGGAAAAATTGATTTGAGCATGATTTGATGAAATTGATTGCTTGAGTATGCTTGAATGATGATAACTTAGAGTTATGCATGATCAATTTGATGAAAATTGAATTGGATTATTTTTTCCCCAAATGTTTGACTTGGCCGAATGTGACTAGATGCCCTAAAGTCATGGTAATTTTGTTTTTGATCATTGGATGAATTGAAAGACTTTGGATAAATTGATTTAGGATTTTATTGGATTAAAATCGAAATCGGATTTAAAAACCCTAAATTGCCTCCAGCTTAAAAGCATGTAATGAGATGATTTTTTGATTCAATAATGTTGGACATGTGTTGATGATGATTAACGTGATTAATTGAGTAAATTAATATTTTGGAAATGTTAATTTGACTAATTAATTTTAGCTAATACACTTTAGTTAGTTGAATTGTGAAATTTGGAATTTTGTAATTTAATTAGTTGGGCTAAATTTGGAATTGGGCTTTTAAAGTTGTATTTGGGCTTAATGGGCTTGGTTGGCCCAAGTTTGGTTTAGGTTAATTGGTTGGATCCAATTGGGCCTAAAACCATTTCCTTAAAGTCCAAATATGATTATATGGACCTTTAAAATTTTAATTGAGCCTAATGGGCCTAAATTTATTTTTGGCAAAAAGGTGATTCCTTATTGGGCTTTGGTTGCCAAAGTCCATGCCTTATAAATTAATTGAAAGCCCATTGGACTTTAATTAAAATGACATTGGATGTTAATTGGGCTTTGATACCCGTTAAGATTAGATTTAGAATCTAGGTCGTAAGGGCTCATTAAAAGTGTAATTTTTTAATTTTGAATTAAATAAAGAATTAGTATTGAATACAAATTAAATTGGATTTAATATTGTAGTTTAATATAATTCAAGAATTCGTATTTTGAATACTTATTTTTAAAACGAGTTTGACTCGCGCAAATCAAATCGTTGTTTGAACATTGGATGGTCATTAATTTCATATTAATTAATGGATTAGATTGATTGATAACATGCTTTGTGTGAATACATGGATGTGATGTATGAATAATGTATATTAGATGGATATTAGATGGGTGGGGGAAATTTTGGAAATTGTGTGTAATAAATTTAGAATTTATTAAATTGGACTTGCGTGTCCAGCCTATTACCTATTGACTCTTTGTATTTCTCTTCTCACATATTCCCCTCAATGTAAATGAGGTTTCTTTAGAAGTGTTATGTATTGGGTAGAAGTAAGATTTGTGCTAGTGGGAGAGAGGAAATGAAGAGATTTGTTCTACGAACAAGTTGTTTTAAATATCCATATGCATATCATTATTAATTTATTTATCGCGCCTTATTATGTTTTTAGAATGCATGTTTAAGGGTGTATGATGAGACCTAATCAAAGATAATTAATTGGTTGCCGATTACGAGAAAAACCCTCGACAATATTAAGCGTTTTTCCTTCCATTCAATGATTCATTCTCAAGATCCAAGATTGGCACTGGTTTATTGGCCAAAGTCAAGACCTTTGTCCATCGCGGATGTGTTTGAATCATGAAGGCTTTTTTCCATATCGCATGTCTTGTCCAAGTTGTGATTTGTTGGCCAAAGTCAAGATCACTTCTTGTCCATCGACATCGATTACGAAGCTTTCCAAGGTCAATGGGTCTTGCTTAACTTGGATCATTAAGTTTGTTGTGTTGGAGTTTTCTACGGTCCCAGGATCGAATCAAAAGTAAGAAAACATGTGTGAATAACAACGACGAAGTTGCGGAATACTTACATCGATCGTCAACAAAAATTAATTTTCTGCCTTATGTACCTCACGGCAGTGGCAATGAGCTGCTCCTCCATGTTCTATTTTGAGCTCCTCGAACAAGCTCCAAGCTTCGTCAAACAATTCCCGACTCATGGGTGGACTTCCCTATCACCTTCGCATGTCTTCATAGTGTGATAGCACTCCCGATTTTGCCACAAAATCGCGACACTTGGCTTCCCTTTGGCTCTCGGCAGTAACCAAACCAGTGAAGAGATTTTTGCCCACCATGGGCATGTGAGAGAGAGAGAGATGAAGTGAGTGAGAGATTAATTTGGTTGATGGCTAAAGTGTATATAATACACTTACTTGAATTTCACATTCATTTCATGTGAATTTGGCTTTCAAAAAGTCAAACAATAATGGCACCAACCACTTCCATCAACTCACATCAATCCATTAATCATGAATAGTGACTTGCGTCAATCACTCAAGTGAAAGACATCCATCACTTGATTGACGAATGATGTGACGCTAGATGCGACTAGCGATTTGATGCTTGATTTGACTTGCGTGCCGCACTCGAATTCGAAATGCGAATACGCTCGTAAATAATCCCGGGCTCGGGTTCTCTAATTCCAAATTAACAAATTTTCCATTGCGACGTAATTAAATCTAATTTAATTAAATAATCATGCATAGCATAATTACTATTCACATCGCTAACGAATTAATTCTAAATTAATTCGTTTGCTTGAATTAAAATCTAATTTTAATTCCGCTTCGAAATCTAATTTCGTTTAATATATCGAATATATTAATTCTTCGATTAATTCCAAATTAATCATTATCTCTCTTTAATTGATATTTTATCACTGATAAAATATCTTCGCAATTAATCCAGATTAATTTTCTCTCTCTTCTAATTAATCCCAGATTAATTAAGAGTGCGAGTCATACGTCATCGGTGAATCTTTGGAAGCGACCCATGAGATCCTCAGATATGTTGGCAGTAAATTCGGTCATCGGACTATCCGAACACGTAAGTACCAAGTACTAAGTTTTACCAATTTACAAGACAAGGTTGGCTTCTAGCAAAGCGCCATGCCTACCCAATTCTCCGGAAATATCCTTACTGGAATATGGATCTATATCAGGCGTAGTATACGTAGTATTGTGTATGTCGATCCAGTATCGGATGATCACGTCCTAGGCTTGGGGCTGGAATTGTGTCTGCCCCGTACGAAGTACATATCGGATCTCTGTTAACTAGTCTCTATAATCGGATAAACATGACATAGTCATAATATCCCGATAGCTCGAGCATATAAGAGAACGAGTTCCGTATCCTATGTGATCATCATCTCTATATGACTGGAGTGATACTTCTGTCTTAACATCACACCCAATACACTACGATTCTCAATATACCCAGCATTGGCGTACACAGAACCTGTTAAAGTCCTGGACGACCGCAACCAAAGTATATTGATTGTCGCAAGTATTAGCGGTACAAGTCTCAGGTTAAGACCAAATACACCTAACCTGATTTCGGACTTCCACAGACACATAGTCATACTACCAATGGAAATCCGAGGGGGTCTATCCAGAGCGAATCTGTTTCCCGTACCATCAGTAAAACACAACCTCCTATTACACTTGCATGAGTATCTTATACCCAAATATATGATAACTATGCCATTGTGCCCTCACAAACATGCACAAGTGTAATACTAGTCTTTTACGTATTTATCGATGTCCGATCTCGATAATACTCTAACTAGGGATATTTAATGATTTATCCTTCATGGATTGATACTGTCTCATATCATTCTCAATCCAGGAACAAATCATAAGGACCTCATATCATTTATACATCTAGGTGATCTAATCACAAATGATAAGAGTGCAATCTCCTTTGTCACATAGTTAATTTGTACAACAACACCGTGATCTGTACAAATAGTGACGCTATGGGTCATAGTTGTCCAACAATCTCCCACTTGGCCTATAGCCAGTCACTCGAGTGTCTGACACCCGAACTATGTACGGTTGGCTCAATTGTGATTTGCATGATTGTCATCTGATGTGATTTATTCGATCATCACATTGCCACGATGTATGATCCGTACAAATTAGATGATTATCGAAGTATTTATCTGGATAGTTGATGAGACCATTAATTCTTTAGCCTGTGCTGACGCCTTGCTCAGTTGCTAACAGAACTATATCTAATCTAATTAGATTTATTATCGACCCAGAAGGCTTCTATTGCTGCCTCAGCTGCAACAATAACCCGCATTTGTTGTTTATTCGGTAACAGTATCTTGCTTGGAAGATTTCCAACTCACTATTCCGTTATTCAAACTGTAAAGTACCGTTTACGACTTATAGTCCTCTTTATCGGTTGGGAAACTTGCTACAGTGATCTCATTCACTTCAAGTTCTCCATCTCCAGAGTTTAAGACAACATCCTTAGATCTCTAAGATACTAAGTATGTTCTTAACATCAATCCAGTGACTATCACTCGGATTGGCCTGTTTGTGAATGCATATGCTCAAAGTGTATGAGACACCAGGTCACGTACATTTTTCAATGTACGATTTCTCGGAGAATTTTCTCGAAAACCAAGCTTTCGCAGATTATTATATGGGAATATCATTTCCAAGAAATGACATATTATCATTATATATAGGATAGCCACTGTCAGTGCACTCCCACTAACCTTCTTATATATACAAGAATCATTTCGTTTTGAATAAAATCATAACCATTATGATTACATCAAAATGATAATTCTAAGAACCTAATGCTTGCTTCAATCCAAACATGGATCGAATAACCTGCAAACCTTGTTTGCTAGTTTTGGCACGACAAAATCGTCACGATGTTTTAAACATCCTCCAAAAGGTTTCCTTTTCAGGAAAGCGATTTTCCCGTTAAGTTGTCATATTTCATAAATGAAACATACAGCTTTAGCAAGCATTATCCAAATGGATATACCAGGGCAACGGGTAAAATGTTCAATCGTAATCTACACAATGTTGATAACGATACCTTTTCGCTATAAGCCTAGATTTACACGTTGGTATGTACCGATAGGCACAATGTCTTGCGGTACATCAACTATTATCCAAACTTGTTGATATACATGGAATCCATTTCAGATTCATGACACTTTGTAATGAGAGGGAGTCGATACCTTGTATCACTTCCTCATACGTAGTCAGTTGGTATACCTCAATAAGATTGACATCTTTATGAGGTGAGATCAGAAACCCATACCCCAGGTTGTTTTCTAACTCTCTCTCGACATACGCGGTTCTTGTGTATACGAAGATTAATGGTAATAGTTTCATCTTTGATGAACTATTTGTGTTCCATTAGGATTCGGTGCCTTGAACAGTATTACTCTGATTTTCATCGAGTTTTACTATCCTCGCACTTACCACTGCATATCGGTATTCCTCTTAGGAAAACCGCATGGTGAGCAACAATCTAATTATTCTCTCGTGAGTTGTATAAGTACAATACTTATGGTATCCTTAAGATAGCCTAAAATTGGCACTTATCCAATTTGGGTTCTAGTTTGGTATCATCCAAACATATGTCAAGCATACCCAAATTATCAGGAATGTGAAACCCGATTTCTTTCCCGTTCATAGCTAATATGATATCTGTCAAACATATTTTAATGGAACCTTATTATAAATAAGTTCTGCACTGTTAATGCTTATCCATTGAAGGAAATGGTAGCTCAGAGCGACTCATGATCAACCTTATCATGTCCAACAAAATTCGGTTACTCAGTTCGGACACACCGTCAAACTGACGTGTTCCGGGAGGAGTCCTCATTTGAAAGAATACTTTACACTTTCAAGTTTACTATCAGTTATATTTTGTTTAGAATGTTTTGAGAAATGGTTTATAAAAGAAATATTTTCAAAACATGATTTCATGATTTCAAGGCATGAAGGAAAAACCCACCTCAGTATGTAACTTGTCACAGATATGGAATTGACGGAGATGACATTTGCACATGTAGAGGACTGGGGGACGACGATACGTAACGCCCCCAGATCCTAGTTCAGGAATAGGGATGATAGATGCCCCTAGATCCTAGATTCAGAGCTTGGATGGTAGCATAGATTCGCACCCCAAGTTCTAGTTCGGTGGCTTGGGGGACAGCGATATGTAACTCCTTAATACCACTACTTTCAAAGACAGGTAGTGGCATGCTTTGAGGGACGATGATACGTAACTTCCCAATGTCATGGATTTGTACTCCTAGCTCTAGTTAGGCGTATGAGGGGACGACGATACGTAACACCCCCATGCGTTAGGTTTTTCAAAGATAGTTTTCCATTGGCAGGTTTTCAGAGAAAAGGTTTTCAGAGATGTGGTTTTCAGAAATGATAAATTTTATAAAAGATTTTTCACGAGAATAAACTTTTACAGAAAGCATGAGTGTTTTACAGAAAGAACATGATTTCCTATAAAGTTTTACAGAAAATACCTATTTTCAAATAAGAAAATAGATTTCAGAAAAGGCAATTTTCTTAAGACGATTTCAGCTTTAGAACCATGAGACTTTCATGATAATCCTTGTGCATAGCTGTTTATTTTTATAAAAGAATTGATTTCCAATAGACTACCAAATTGGAATTTCATGTAGAGGATTTTGACATTTCTTGATCTTATATACCATCACAGGTTTTGAATATGATTTTACTCCCAGTTGTCTTGATATTTTCCATGATATGGAAGTTCAGGCATACCTAATTCTGATTTGATGGGTAAGATCGTAGTATGCTATAAGTATATAACTTGTATAGATTGCATGTTGAGATGCATTGTCGATTTTGTAATATTAATGTAAGGGTTTAGTGTTGGGTGTTTATCACATTTAGAATGCAGTTTGTGAGTATTCCAATGGATGGAATCAAGTTCTATATCTTACATTGTATAGAAGCTGAGGTTTCAGCTCAGTGTTTCAGTAAAAGTTTTACACCTCATAGTTAGCAAATGTTTGAGTTTTAGCTCACGTAACTCATATGAAGTAACCAGCCATAGTTTAAGTTGACTAAACCACCATGGGTTTGGGATGGCCTTAGCCGCGGGTTTGGGTGGTTTGGTAGATAGTAAGTTAGTTCCGGTGATGAGAAATTTGATGTTGCTAGTATATATAAATTATAGATACAGTGTGGAAAAAGAATATGTATGTATGTGGATGAATAATTCTAGATTGGTGAATGAGAGATGCCAGAATTCCGTAGATGTAAAGTATAGTGTGAAATCAAGAGGATAAGTTCACTACATTGTTGCATTTAGTACAGTGAGTAAATTATTCAGGTATAATGTAAGTAAATGACCATCGAGTAAATATGAGATTTTTAAGTTTGTGTATTTATATTTATCCGAATTCTATTTAAGTTCTTATTGTTACTTGATATATTTACATAAGATGTGAGTTACTTATTGAGCTTTATAGCCCACACCTCGACTGTTTGCTAGTTTTTTGCAGGTTCACATTGTACTTAAAGAGCTAGAAGATTTCCTTTGACGTCTTGCAGACAGCGAATCACCCCGATGCAGTCAAGTGAGTCTTGGGTTGTTGTATGGTTATGGATGTGTAATTAGGCTCCCATAGTTTTAGTTTTATTTATTTGTATCATATGTATAATTTTAAATCGTGATGAGCACATAGTTGTTAGTAGTTATTTGTCTAATGTTAGGCCGTAAGCGTATTTGCATGAATTGAGATTTTTCAGACCGGAGGCCTATTTGCATGAATTGAGATTTTTCAGACCAGAGCCTTATTTGCATGAGTTGAGATTATTGCTTTTGGATTTAATATCAGGACACCTTGAGGTGCTGAACTTTGATCCAGGTTTCATGGTTTTTAGCAGAGGTCATGCCGAAATTTTAGTAGCATTAAAGGCTTATGGAGATGGATTTTCTTGTCTTTTGTCTGTAGCATCTAAGCATCAGGCGGAATGTTACAAAGATGGTATCATAGCATGGTTGAGAAGCCAATTGCATGGTCTACAGTCAGGGACTGCACTGTGGTGTATCCGGCTGTCAAGGAATGTCTTCTGTTTGTATAGACCAGATAGGTCTTTGTATGTGATATGAATGTTTCTTTTGAAATGGGATGATTTTCTGCTTGGCTCTTAGCCCATGTGTATTGAAGTCTGTGGATGACTAATTTTGAGGTGTATCGACTTATTTTATGGTTGAGACCTTTGAGAGACTAAGGATTCAGAATAGTCTCATAGTTGAAATCGAAGCTGGAAGGGGTGAGTTAAACCTTCACAGTTAATGGCTTCTTAGGTTTTCTAGTTAAGAACCAAGCTAGTATAGTTTACCGTTGACGAACAATTAAAGATTATAGATATGAATAAGGGTTAGCCCTTAGCCCCAATAGATAAGTGTGTGGATGATGATAGAGCTAGACAATTTCTAGAAATGGATTAGAGAGTTTTTTTTATGCATTGTGAAAGTTTCCTATATTTATTGTAAAAGGGGGAATTAATTTTGAGGACGAAATTTTTATAAGGACGGGATAATTGTAATATCCAGAAATTCGAAAACTCTTCCGGAAGGATTTTGTATTGCAGATCGGGTCTCAGAATGAGATTATATTGGAGAAAAAACGTTTAAGTGTTGAAATATAGATCGAAATTTATTAAAATATAGATTTGATGTATTAGAAACGCGTGGTTATAAGAACCGATTACGTTATTTTTGATTATATTGATTTACGCGTAAAAGTTTCTTGTTTCGAGTATAAAGATAGGAAACGAACTTCGTTTGAGCTAATTTTTAAACTATCAGACTCGTTTTTCCGAGGCGAAAAACTTTCGCATTAAACACGTTTCGAAATTTACAGCAGGACCTCAAAATTATAAATTTCCGAAAGACACCCAATGATAGGGGCCTATTTATAATGTGCGGGAATTGAAATGCAATTTCAGAAAAATTTCTATAAATACCCCAAATTTTCCAGAAATCACAAAATGGGCAAAAGAAATAAAACCTCTCAATTCGACACCCACACCCAAAATGCATTCTTGGAGGTGCTGGTCAAGCCGGCGGCCTGCCGGCCGGCGCTACTAGTCAGAGGGGTACGCCGGCTACCCCTCTACCTTGTGGTGGCCGGCGGCAGCCCCCAGGTCACCGGAAACAGCCGCTAGATAGAGAGAAAGTCGCGCACATAGGTGTTATTGTTGGATAATATGACCTATAGCGTCACTATTTGCACAGATCATTGTGTTGTTGTAGCAAATTAACTATGTAATAAGGAAATTGCACTCTCGTCATTTGTGATTAGATCACCATAGATATATAAATGAAGAGAGGTCCCTATGATTAGTTCCTGGATTGAGATGATATGAGACAATATCAGTCCACGAAGGATTAATCATTAAATATCCCTAGCCGTAGTATTATCGAGACTGGACATCGATAATGCGAAATAGGCTAGTATTGCACTTGTGCGCGTTGTGAGGGCACAACGGCATAGTTCTCATATATATAAGTATTGGATACTTGTGCAAGTGCGATAGGAGGTCGTGTTTCACACCGATGGTACGGGAAACAGCTTCGCTCTGGATAGACCCTTCGGAATCCCATTGGTATTATGACTAGGTGTCTATGGGAGGCCGAAATCAAGGTAGGTGTGTATAGTCTTAACCTGAGACTTGCATCGCTAATACTTACGACAATCGGTAAACTTTGGTTTTGGTGGTTGGGGGATCTTAACTGGTTCTGTGTTCACCTCTTCTGGGTTTATCAGGAATCGTAGTGTATTGGATGTGATGTCGAGACGGAAGTATCACTCCAGTCATAGTGGAGATGATGTCACGCAGGATACGGTATTAGTGCTCTTATGATGCGCATCCAATCGTGATATTATGACCAGGTCATGAATATCCGATTATAGAGACTAGTTACCAGACATCCGATATGTGTTTCGGACGGGTCAGACACTTATCCCGCCCCAGCCCTAGCACGTGATTATCCGATACTGGGCCGATATGCACAATACAATTGTATACTACGCTTGATACAGATCTTTGATATTCTTAATGGATATTTCCGGAGAATTGAGTAGACTTGGTGCTTTGCTAGGAGTCGACCTTGTCTCGTAAATCGGTAGAACGTAGTACTTGGTACGTACGTGATTCGGATATTCCGACGACCGTATTTACTGTCAACTTATCCGGGGATCTCATGGGTCGCTTCCCGATAATCCACCGATGACGCACAACTCGCACTCTTGAATAATCTGGGATTATACAGAAGAGAGAGAAAATTAATCTAGGATTAATTACGGAGATATTTTATCTAGGATAAAATATCGTCTAGAGAGAAATAACGATTAATTTGGAATTAATCGGTAAATTAATATATTCAATATATTAAACGAAATTAGATTTCGACGCGGAATTAAAATTAGATTTTAATTCGGCGAACGAATTAATTTAGAATTAATTCATTAGCGACATGAATAGTGAATTCGCTAGGCGTAATCATTTAATTACGACGCGACGGAAAACTTGCTAATTGGGAATTACCGAACCCGAGCCCGAGTGTGATTGCGAGCGTATTCGTATTTCGAATTCGAGTGCGGCGACACAAGTCACATCAAGCGTCAAATCAATCGTCACATCAAGCGTCAAATCAAAAGTCACTTTGAGTGATTGATTGATTTGATTAATGGATTGAGTGAAAGACACTCAACATATCACTTTATTAAAGTAGATATGACTTGATGGACTTTTGATTTTGGAGTGTGGAACACTCAAGCTTATTACATTCAATTTATTTGACTTTTTAAAAGTTAAATTAATTGGTAAATCATTTATTATTTTGGAAAAATATATAAACGAATGATTTACAACTTTTGTAATAACTTAACACAATTTCATCTCTCTCAAAATTCTCTCTTCTCTCACGCAAAACAGAAGCTTTGCTCACTGGTTTTGAACCAGTTCAGGCGTGAATATTTGGGAAGCAAGAGTGGGTTTTCATGGTGAAAATTCAAGTGCTAGCACACTTACGAGTCTTGCGAAGGTGGTAGGGAGGTTCGACCATGAGCCGGGATCCATCCGACGATCCATGGAGCTCCATTTCGCAGCTCAAACACTGAAGACAGTGGGCAGTGGACTGCATACAGTGGTGCCGAAGGCAGTGCATTTTTTGGGCGTGATTCGTCTTCAATTCGACATAACCGATCAATGTGAGTATTCCGCTACCTCCGTTGATGTATTCACGCATGTTTTTCATGTCTTGTTTGATCTTGGGACTTAGAAAAACTCAACAATGGCATCAAGAGCTAATGTTGCAAGCATGAAATTTTAGGGATTTAAAATTTGGGTAAATGTGATTTGAGCATGATTTGAATAAATTGTTTGTTTGAGTATGCTTATAACATGTTTAATTTCATTTTGGTTGGACTAATTTGACGAAAATTGATTTGGAATAATTTTCCCCAATTTATTCACCTTGGCCGAATGTGTGTTGGATTTTGGATTCTTGGAATTTTGATTTTTTGATTCATTTGATGAGTTGGAATCAATTAGGTTGATGTTAATTTGAATCGAATTGGATTGGATTTCGAATTGGACGAAAACCCCAAAATCTTTGAGTTGGCCGAATGTGACTAATGCCCTAATGTCTTGGTAAATTTTGATTTTTGAACATTGGATGTATTGGAAATCAAATTGGATGGTGATTTAATGTCGATTGTGGATTCGATTGGATTGAAACCGAATCGGACACAAAATCCCTCTTTTGGCCGAGAGCATTGAAGCATGTTTATGGGTTTGATTTTTCAATTTGTGTGTTGGACATATGATAATGAATCAAGCATGATTAATTGGACTAATATGGTGTTTTAGAAATGTTGATTTAGTTGATTGATCATGTAATACACTTTGGTAATTAAATTGGGAAAATTGGATTTTTGAATTTAATTATTTTGGCCTAATTTTGGAAATTGGATTTAAATGTTGTATTTGGACCTATTGGGCTTGATTTATCAAGTTTGGTTTAGGCCAATGGATTGGATCCAATTGGGCCCAAAACCTTGACCATAAAGCCCAAATGCCTTAATGAACCTTTAAAGTTCAATTTGGCCTAATGGGCCAAGATTGATTTATGGGCTTATGGGGTAAATCCCGGATTGGACTTTGGTTATCGGTTTGACCCGAGTTGACCAAAAGTCCACGCCTTAAGAAATCAATCAAAAGCCCATTGGACTTTAATTGAATTGACGTTGGACGTTAATCGGTCTTTGAGACGCGTTACGATTAGATTTGGAATTTAAATCGTAAAAGGTTTATTAAATAAAAGTGTAATATTTAATTCAGAATTGAATAGTGAATTAGTATTAAATACATGTTAAATTAGATTTAATGATGTAGTTTAATTTAATTCATGAATTCGTACTTTAAGTACTTATTCGCAAAAACGAGTTTGACTCGAACAAAATCAAATCGTTGTTTGAACATTGGATGATCACTTAATTATCAGATTAATTAATTTGATTAGATTGATTGATAGCATGCTTATGTGTGTGAATACGTGGTTGTGTTGAATGAATAATGCATATCGGATGGATATTAGATGGGTGGGCATTTTAGAAATTGTTGTAATAAATTCGATTTATTAAATTGGACCTGCGTGTCCAGCCTTATCACCTTCTTTCTCTTTGTATTCTCTTCTCACCTATTCCCCTCTATATATATGAGGTTTCTTTAGAAGTGTAGTGTAATGGGTAGAAGTAGTACAAGTGCTAGCTTGAGTGAGAAAGGGAGAGATTTGATCTAGGATCAATGTGTAAAGTATCCATCCGCATATCACTATTAATTTACTTTACGCGCTTTATGATGTTTTAGAAGCATGCTTAAGGGTGTATGATGATGAGACCTAACAAAGATAAATAAATTGGTTGCCAATTACGCAAAAATCCCTCAATTTAATATTAAGCAAATATCCTTCCATTGAATGATTCTTGTTCAAGATCCGAAGTTGGCATTGGTTTGTTTGGCCAAAGTCAAGACCTTTGTCAATCAATGATGTACTTGAATCATGAGAGTTTTGTTGCATATCGGTTCTTGTCCAAATCGTGATTTTTATTGGCCAAAGTCAAGATCACTTTTTGTCCAATGACATTGATTACGAAACTTTCCTCTCCGTCAATGGGTCCCGCTTAACTGGAATCATTAGGTTTGTTTTTGGCCAAAGCCAAGGCCTAGATGATTCGGAGGATAGGGTTAGGAAAATGTAATGGATACATTGACATTATACATATGTTTCGGACTGGGATGTCCACCTAACCGGATCTAGGAATTGGATGAGATCCAATTGATCATAGAGATCTACCTAAGTTAAATAGCATACAGCTTTTATTGGCCAAAGTCAAGGTTGTGTGTTATTTAATAGGATCCTACCCACTAGGAAACGCGGTTTCCCGAGTACTCCACAGAGGGTTAGAGGCTCGACGAAAAATAGTGGGAGGCAAGTATTGAATTTGCAACATTCGTTCAATTACTCGCTAAACACGCTCATTTATATTTTTCTCGTCACATTAATCAAAAGTATTAGTTGGACTAATATTTTATGTTGTTTTAAAAATATATATAGTTGGACTATATACAAACTCATTCAATATATAGTTGATTTTATAATTGGATTATAGTAATCAATATAATTGAATTAAAATGATAGTTGATTTTATAATTGGATTATAGTAATCAATATTAAAATTATAGTTGATTAAATAATTGGATTATTGTAATCATTATAATAAATAGTACCTTATTAAAATTGATTAAATAGTTGGACTATTGAAATCAAGAAAGAATTGAAAAAGTTGAATATTTAAAATATATAATCCTTGGGTTAAATGTTTTAAATGATTTAATTTTCAATTGGGAAATAATAATAGGTTAATTTATTTGATAGAATAACTTATTATGACTAAGCCCATAATTAAGCAAATAGTAGAGCATAAAGTCTTTGGAAGATTTATGTGATGATGACTTTAGTGCTTAATTAATATACTTACAATAAATCTATCTTTAGATTTAAAAGTA
Source organism: Zanthoxylum bungeanum (assembly GCA_019454045.1). Lineage (NCBI taxonomy): Eukaryota > Viridiplantae > Streptophyta > Magnoliopsida > Sapindales > Rutaceae > Zanthoxylum > Zanthoxylum bungeanum. The sequence goes on along the minus strand of SKCR01045476.1, from coordinate 52,191 downwards.
TTAAAGTTGCAATTAATTGACTATTCTAGTGGAGAAAAATCAAAGTTTGCAATTGGGCATGTAGCACAAGGTGCACATCGTTTCGATATTCCGAAACCCAAGGCTTGGCCAAGGGTTTGTGAAATATTGAAAAGGATAATTGACATATCCCGTAGCGACTACCATTTGGATATGGAAGACACGAAGGAATTAAAAATAGGGCGAGGCTCTGACTTTAAATATATTTGTCTAAGTTATGTTCACTACTAGTATTGAAATTAGATTTTAAATACTTAAGTGTGGTACATAAAATATATATGTATTGATGTTCAGAATCCGCTATGAGCAGGATACCGACTTCAAGCCGAGATTTCTCTCGAATCGGAAACGGGACGAAAGTCGCTGTTTCGACCGTGGATACCTAAGTTTAGGAACTACCCTTCGGGTATGTACTTAAATTAGGAACTGTTATAATGTAACTAGTTTGACTAGATACAATATCTCTATATCAATCAATGTTTAATCCGTTGCGGATAAAACCTTTATATTCTAGAACACTAAGTGTTTTATTATATAAAGACGACACTGAGATAAACACATTAGATGTAAATAACAGAATTTATATTTTGAATATAAATAAAATCTCAAACAATATAAAATGACAAATAAATAGCTCATATTGATTTGATCAATAGAGACTTATTTATGGCATTGTTGTCTGGGACACAATTAAACGAGACTCGTATATCCACACTTTTGAAGAGTGGGTACTAGGACTGATTTGACTATTCAAATAAAGTCTACGAATCTAGTTTACTAGGTAAAGTACCTAAAATACTATTTACTAGGTAATGTGTAAAGGCCGCCGATCTGTAAGCCCTATTCATGGTGAAGTTAGTGGGCCCATATCTAGCTAGGCTAGATGTGAACATGAATATTTCGTGACCTTAACGGATGTGGCATCACGTTATGGTTATGTGTTTCTTTTGAAGAACACAAATCCGAAACTTTGAGTTTCGACACGAAGAAAACAAACAGATCGGCTATAGTGTTATTCCGCCACGGTAAGACCGAAATGGAAAATACTTAAGCAGTAAGTTTCATATATAAATGAAAGAGTACGGTGTTCTTTCATGTGAGGACTCCTCCCGAGACACATCAGTTAGACGGTGTGTCTGAACTAAAACCGAATTTTGTTGGACATGATAAGGTTTATCACGAGTCGCTCTGAGCTACTATTACCTTCTACAGGATATGTATTAACAGTGCAAAACTTATTTAGAATAAGGTTCCATATAAATGTGTTTGACAGATATCATATAGGATATGAACAGGGAAGAAACGAGGTTTCTCATTCCTGATAATTTGGGTATGCCAGGCATAGCGTTTGGATGATACCAAACTAAGGACCCAAATTGGATAAGTGCCAATATAGGTTATCCTAAGGGAAACCTTAAGTATAGTACTTATAAATCCCACATGAGAACAATGTGATTGTTGCTCACCATGCGGTTTTCCTGAGAGGAATACCGATATACAGTGGTCAGTGGGAGGATAGTGATACTCGATGAAAATCGGAGTAATACTGTTCAAGGCACGAAGTCCTTAATGGAACATAAATAGTTCATCTATGATGAAACTATACCATTAATCTTCAAATACACAAGAACTTCGTAAATCGGATAGAGTCAGAAAACAACCTAGGGTATGGGTTTCTGATCTCACCCCATAATGATGTCAATCTTATGGAGGTGTACCATCCGACTACGTTTAGAGGAAGTGATACGAGGTATCGACTCTCTGTTATGGCAAAGTGCCATGAATCCGAAATGGATTCCATGTATAACAACTATTTTGGATACTAGTTGTTGTACCATAAGGCATTGTGCCTATGGTACATTAAACGTCTTCAAAGAAGACATACATGGATGGCAACATACCAACGTACTAAGCTAGGATTTTGACGGAAAGGTATCGTTATCAACATTGTGTTAATAACGGTTCAACCTTTTACCTGTTGCCATGGTAAATCCATTTTGAAAATGCTTGAAAATAACTGTATATTTCATTTATGAAATGTGTCAGTTATAAATCAAAATCGCTTTCCTGAAAAGGAAACCTTTTGGAGGATGTTTACAACATCCTGACGATTTTGTATAACCGACAAACAAGGTTTGCGGGTTATTCGATCCATGTTTGGATCAATGCAAGCATAAGGTTCTTGGAACTGACGTTTTGAAATAATCATAATGGTTTATGATTTAACTCAAAACGAAATAATTCTTGTGTATATAAGGAGGTTAGTGGGAGAGCGCACTAACAGTGAAATTCCCATATAGCTATTGTTGAAAGCTTGGCTTTCATAGATATTCTTTCAATAGAAATTCTCCGTAGAATTCTAGGGAGTAACAACCTTTATTCAAGGAATAAAGATCTACTGGGATAGATTTGGAGTTGTTAACACTCTCTGGGAAATTGTACATTTAAAATGTACTTGTATTGGTGTCTCATACGCTTCGAGCATATGGAGTCACAATCAGGTCAATCATAGTGATAGTCACTAAATTGAGATTAAGAACATCTGTTAGTATCTGAGAGAACTAAAGATGCTGTCTTAAACTATGGAGAAGGAGAACTTGAAGTGACTGGGATCACCACTGCAAGTTTCCAAACGATTAAATACTACGGTACTATAAAGTTTGAATAACGGGACAGTGAGCTGGAAATCTTCCAAGCAAGATAACTGTGCGGTGCAAACTTGTCCTAGTTGGAAAGGCCCAACAGGTTTACACATTTGCGATAACATGGCTAAATGACTTCAAATGATAAGAGGCCCAAACATAAAATGGCCTATCGGCATTTTAGAAGCTTTTGGCCCAATTTCCATAAAGCACAGACTCGTCCTAGTTTAAATGGCCCAACAAATTCGCATTTCTGACAAGAAGTCCAACTGAATCCAAATGATGATGGTCCCTAAACACAAGCACAAGGAAATAGTTTCTATTGGTCATACAACTATGGTATATGTGTGGGTTTACGGGAGTGTAGACAAAGGCTCTCACTGACGAAGGATTGCCCATAACTAGGACTCCCCACTCAAGGGTTCGAGCGACCGAGTGAGCGCACCTTTTTTATACCTTATACTAAGGGAGATATCTAAGATAGAAGTAATAAAAGTGGATCATTTTACCTCAACATTTTCTTTTATTGTAATTTTACTTTATTTACTTTTCAACAATTTACTTTCAGCATTTAGTTTTCAGCAATTTACTTTCAGCAATTTACTTCCAGCATTTACTTTTCAGCATTTACTTTTCAGCAATTTACTTTCAGCAATTTACTTTCAACATTTACTTTTCAGTAATTTACTTTTAGCATTTACTTTTCAGCATTTAATTTTCAGTATTTAATTTCAGCATTTACTTTCCGTCATTTACTTTTCAGCATTTTACTTTATGTCTTTTATTTTATTTGAGTTTTTACTACCCATAAATATGTGTCGTAACTAAGCCAGATATTTGGGGTTATGATGAAATCCAATATCACCAGTTTATAAGAGGTTATTTTATAGTTTGGGTAATTTAAGGGTTTAATTATTTAGTCTTAAGCTTAATGCTTCTTGTTGTCTGATCACCAATAAGATTGATGTGGTAAATCTAAAATAAACCTGACAAAGGAATTTTAGGTTTCAACCTTAGACTTAATAGCCCACGATCTTCCTTGAGGATATATAACTCTTTAATAGATTTCCTTACAGGATAGACATATACATGTCGGGCGGGGGTAGCTATAATTGGAACTTAAACTTAATGAATCCATGTAATTTGGTTGACATAAACATATGGTTCAATTGTGTTAAACTGGGTATTTGCGTCTGACCTTTGAAAGAGGCTTTCGCATACCTTATTTTGAAGATAAAATAATATTGGGACACAATGCAATCATTTAGGACAAAATGTGGGTCAAATAAGGGCAAAAATTTGAATTTACATATTAATTTTGGAGATTGGAAACTTGAAAGGGCGTTTTAACGAAGTGCAGTTTTGGAAATTCTCGTTTTTTGCATCTATCGTATTTTAGGCATAACTATTTACTCTGATATCAGATTGAGCTAATTCGAGCTCCAACTTAAAGATGACTCAAATATCTACAACTTTGAAAGACAAAATAATTTCTAATTCTGAATATTTCATGCCCGATATTGATGAACTATCCAGAAGTGTATTGTGTGTAGTAAAGTCATTCTCAATCATTTTCAAAGCAAAAAAATAAATTAATAAATAAAAAATAAAAATTATCAAATCACCACCAACACATGATAAACAATTAGTGGAGCAATTAATAATGGATTTGGTGGAGTAATTAGTGGAGCAATTAGTGGAGCAATTAATAATGGATTTGGTGGATGATTTGATGGAGGTAAAATTTTGCCTATAAATACCAAGCCATTTCATTTGTAAATTTATATTTTCTTCTAAGTAATTCCTTAATAATACTAAGAAGATTGTATCTTGTTGTTTATTTATAGCTTTCAGTAATTAATTTCCGCTTTCGCACTTTATTTTCTTTACTTTTCAGTTTTTACTTTCCACAATTTACTTTTACGCACAGTACTTTTCTTTCTTTAATTTTCAGTTTTTACTTTTCAGTAATGAGGAGGTAACTCCCCTTTGCTGGGGTGAAAGGTAAAACTTTTATTACTAATATTTTGATTAATCTCCCTTAATTATAATATATAAACTAGTTAAAACCTTACTTAACGAGGATACCGCCATATTGGTCGGTTGGTAATTATTTAAATTGGTTTTAACCTTACTAAACTGGATACCGCCTGATTGGTCGGTTGGTAATTAATTATTAATTTGACTTAATCTGGATACCGCCTATATGGCTGGTTGGTAATTATCATGCAAAGTTAATATATTATATTAAGGGAGATATCTAAAATAGAAGTAATAAAAGTGGATCATTTTACCTCAACATTTTCTTTTATTGTAATTTTACTTTATTTACTTTTCAGCAATTTACTTTCAGCATTTAGTTTTCAGCAATTTACTTTCAGCAATTACTCCAGCATTTACTTTTCAGCATTTACTTTTCAGCAATTTACTTTCAGCAATTTACTTTCAGCATTTACTTTTCAGTAATTTACTTTCAGCATTTACTTTCAGCATTAATTTTCAGTATTTAATTCAGCATTTACTTTCCGTCATTTACTTTTCAGCATTTACTTTATGTCTTTTATTTTATTTAAGTTTTTACTACCCGTAAATATGTGTCGTAACTAAGCCAGATGTCTGGGGTTATGATGAAATCCAATATCACCAGTTTATAAGGGTTTATTTTATAGTTTGGTAATTTAAGGGTTTACTTATTTAGTCTTAAGTTTAATGCTTCTTGTTGTCTGATCACCAATAAGATTGATGTGGTAAATCTAAAATAAACCTGACAAAGGAATTTTAGGTTTCAGCCTTAGACTTAATATCCCACGATCTTCCTTTAGGATAAATAACCCTTTAATAGATTTCCTTACAGGATAGACATATACATGTCAGGCGGGGGTAGCCATAATTGGAACTTAACTTAATGAATCCAGGTAATTTGGTTGACATAGACATATGGTTCAATTGTGTTAAACTGGGTATTTGCGTCTGACCTTTGACAGAGGCTTTCGCATAATTACATGTTCCAGGTTAGTAAGCCAATTTATTACATAAACATAAAATAATCACTTTATCTTTTAAAACATATTAGAAAGATTCACAACCTAGATCTTTGAGTCTTTTGTTATTTTACTTAGTATTTTCTTTTGTTATTTTATTTATTTTAATTAAGGAAAACCACATTCAACCAATCAAACAATCATTCTCTTCTCCATTTAATTAGATATTTGTAAATAAATAGATTCAACAATTAATAACAACAGTAGGAATTAAGTCCTCGTAGTATCGATATTTTTTATACTACTTAAACGATACGTGCGCTTGCGTTATACGTGTGTGTTTGCGCTGGTCAAGATTTATGAAAAAAAAAGTATATTAATTAATCATTTAAATATTTAACAATTAAATATCCAAATAATCAATTAATATATTATTAGTATATATGTATTTTATTTACAATAAATAAGAAATACATATATTTATGGCATGTGTCAAAATATCATTTGACGAATAATTAATGTGTATCTAATCGTATTATGTATCAAATACAAATACACAATCATTACTATGGACCAAAAGTGCCTTTTTGCATGTGTCATCATTTAACTGATTAAACGATCCGTATTAACTCATTTAATCCGGTGAAGTATTATGAATAATTCGTATTATTCATTTCGCGCTGCCCAAGTGCTCAATGAGTACAATTCATATTGTGGGACTCTCTAAGTTTAGGTTTATCCATCACGAAATCCAATTTCGTGTCCATAATTCACCCTAATGAATTATGACGACCATGAATATTCTCGCTAAACTATACAAGTCTGGTCATTACATATGTATAATCCCTCCGTCACAGGCTATCCATATTATATTTGGGGTATAGATAAAAACGTCAAACCTGTTCGGTATAATATAGTCGACTTTCAATTTACTATCTCTAAATAACACACGTAACTGATTTCCAAAGTTATACCACGGCCATGGTTTTACTAGATCGTAAACATGTGAGGATGCCTATGCCCTTTACACAAGACAGACGGATCCTATCTTGATACGCACTGGATATCATGAGCTTCAGTCCACACCTAATGAACAGACGGAGGTCTGATCATGAATAGAGCATTGACATGACTGCCATCAAAGTGTAGGGGATAACTCATATATCCCACTGTGGTTTCTCAAGTCACATGATCACTATGCTCGCTCAACTCGAGAAGATTCCTATTGACGTTGGTGTACCATCTATTAGGAATTCTTCAGTGAGTCTTTCAGTGTTTACCAAATAAACACCTATATGTCTATACGAGTCTCCCGAGACTCATGGTTCATTGGGATAAACCATCGGACCAAGTCACGATATACGACTTGTACTGGTCTCAGCGGATTTTACTAACCGACCTGTGTTAGTAAATCTTGAGCAGGAACATTATTTAAGGATATACATCTTATAGTGTGCGTCCCAATGTCAATTACAAACTACGTTGTAACTGCGCACTATATTATAAATCATAGGGTCTTTGTCTAATATACACGTATCACTAAACCAGATTTAGTTTCGTCTAATCGTAATCAGATATCTAATCGTAATTAGATCGAATAAGTGTATAAAAGACAAGGGTGCTACCATTAAATTAGTAATATTATGGAAAATAAAATTATTCGTATTTATGAATCGGACATAAATACGATCCGAATTGGCACTCCGAGCTCCAATCCTAATAGTAAGTATTTTGATAGAGAGTAATTAACTGGAGTATAGAGGAATTTAATGGGAGAGACATGGAGATGGAAAAGCTACTGCGAGAGCTTAGAGTTCACAAGGGTGAAAATAAACACTTTAGGGATGGTGGGGAGCTTAGAAGGATTGAAAGTCTGATTGACAAGTGGCTGATCGAAGAAGAAACATAATGGAATCAGAGGTCGAGAGCCGATTGGTTGAAGGGAGGAGATAAAAACACAAAGTTCTTTCATCAAAGGGCTTAGACTAGAAACAGAAAAATAAAATAGGAGGGATATGGGATTAGCAGGGGCACTGGGTTGAGAATGAGGAAGATATGGAAACAATATTCTTTGATTATTTCCAAAACATCTTCACTAGTGTGGAACCCTCTGTATAGGATATGGAAGACATAATAGATGGGGTATCGCCTAGAGTATCATTGGAGATAAGTGATTATCTTGAGAAATTGTTTACTAGAGAGGAAGTCAGGGAGGCTCCGTCACAAATATGCCCAACTAAGGCCCCATGTCCAGATGGTTTACAAGCAGGATTCTTTAAGAGGCATTAGGAAATTATGGGCCAAAAAGCCACATAAATATGTTTACAAGTTCTAAATAGTGGGGGCAACATTGGACCTCTCAACCACACTTACATTGCCTTGATCCCTAAGAGTACAGAGCCAGAGAAAGTGTCTGGAATTTAGGGCTATTAGCCTATGTAATGTCATATATCGTTTGATCACCAAAACCATAGCAAATAGACTAAAGGTCGTCCTGAACCAAGTGATTTTGCCCACCCAAAGTGACTTCATTCTAGGTAGACTTATCACGGATAACATCATCATAGGCTATGAATGTTTGCATAAAATCCAGAAAATAAAAAGGAAGGATGGATTAGTGGCACTAAAGCTTGATGTGAGTAAGGCCTATGATAGAATTAAATGGTGTTTTTTTAGAGAAGGCCATGTTGAAGCTAGGCTTTAGGGAAGAATGGGTTCGGCATATTATGGGGTGTATTACAACCTCCTCTTTCTATGTGATTCTTAATGGTTCACCTAAGGGAAATATAACTCCATAAAGATAGCTGAGACAATGGTGTCTTTTTTCTCCCTATTTGTTTATCCTTTGTTCAGAAGTGTTTTCACAGATCATCACAAAAGCTGAATATCAGGGGTTGTTCCAGGGGTTGAGGTTCAGCATGGAGCTCTCAATATCTCACTTACTTTTCACATATAACAGTCTGATCTTCTCCAGAGCCAAAGACGCAAACTGTCGAGCTTTGAAGACCATTTTTTATAGGTACTCAACGGTCTCGGGGCAGATCTTCAATTTTGACAAAAGCTCTATGTTATTCAGTTGCAAGGTAAGACTAGAACGAGTAGAAGTCATTAAGAATATCTTCGGTCTAAGGGTTGTGTCAAGACATGAGAAAATTTAGGATTACCTAAAATGATTGGAAAGAAGAGGTCAAGCTTCTTTAATGAAGTCAGGCTCAAGGTTATAGGCAAGATATGTAATTGGAAATCAAAATTCTCGAGTGGAGGCAAAGAAGTTCTGATAAAAGCTGTGGCTCAAGCAATACCGTATATGTTATAAGTGTGTTTAAGCTGCCGAAATGTGTTTGTGATGATATTCAAAAGGAAATTTCATGTTTTTGGTGGGGATCAGACAAGAACAAGAGGAAGATATGTTGGGCTACATCGGAAAATTTGTGTTTCTCTAAATTTCGATGTGGTTGGGTTTTAAGGATCTTTCTTCTTTCAACCAATCGCTTTTGGCTAAGTAGGGTTGGAGAGTGATACAAGAACATAACTAGTTAGTAGCAAAAGTTTTAAAGGCGAAGTACTTTGCAAACTCGAAATTCTAGAAAGCCAAGCTTGGCTCGAACCCATCTTACATCTGGCGTAGCATTATATGGGGTAAGCAATTACTGGAAAAAGATTACTGTGAAGGGTAGGCAATTGGCAGAGGATTAAAGTGTTTGAAGATAAATAGATCCCAAGGCTGAATTCATTCAAACCAATCATGCCTTCATCTTTATAATAGGAGACAAGTGTGGTAGAACTGATGGATATGAACAGATGTAATGAGGACATGATAAGAGAGAATTTTCAACAAATAGATATGGAAGAGATTTTGAAAATCTATTTACCAGACATACCTAAAGGTGACCATCAGATATGGAATTTTGACAAGAAAGGGCAATACTCGGTTAGAAGTGGTTACCAACTAGCGTGGAAGGAAAAATTCTCGGATGCTCCATGCAGTTCGGATAGTAGGGGCGAGTTCTAGAAACTGATCTGGTCGAGTCTTCTTCCTGAAAAAATAAAAATTTTCTCTGGAGGGCTATAGGGAATTTGCTACCCATGGTAGAAAACCTGTGGAAGAAGAAGATTGTTGAAGATCCACGATGCATTGGATGTGGTGAACTAAGTGAAATATTTCCCATGCAATTTTCCAGTGGAAATTGTCCCCTTTTTTCGTGGATATTAAGGTTGATGGGAGAGTCAGAATTATGGGAGTAATGGTTGGCTTGATGAAAGTATGGGAGAAGAAGGTTGTGGAGCTGTTTAGGGCTCTTTGTTAGGTGATTTGGCAAGCGCGAAACTGTCTGATCTTTGAAAGGAAAGTTGAATACCCTTCCATATCTTTGGCCAAAGCCTTTGCACTGGTTGACTCTTGCAAATTCTTGACCGTTCCAGTTTTAAAAGGCCTTGCCAACGATTAATGGATGATAATAGAACATGAAAACCTCATCCAGAGGGCTAGATAAAGATGAACTATGATGCGGCAGTGGGGGCCTGTAACTGTAAAGCAGGCCTCATGGTGGTTTTTAAAAATTCGGAGGGGGAGGTCTTATGCGCAGCAATTAGGGGATTAACTTTCAATGGGGATGTCCAGGTAGCGGAAGTTGAAGCTATAAGGTTTGGTCTCCAGGTTGCGGAAGAACTGAACTTGCACAAAGTGGTTGAGGAATCTGATTGTAATCAGGTAATGGAGTTGATTTCAAACAGAAAAGGCACGATGGCGGAAATTTTGTGGATTATTGAAGATATTACTGATAAGTTAGATAGATTAGATAATTTTTTGTTAGCTATTGATGAGTGGAAATTATATCACTATTTCCCACTCATTTAACCTAATATGTTGTATAGTTTCTTGAGTTTTGTTAATATTTTGATGTGTTTTGTGTTATTTTATAGATAACTAAAGTTTCAGGACATTCTGGAGGTGATTTGGGACCAAAACAGTGAAAATTGGACAAAAGGCATTTTCGTAATTCTACGCGTCACGACGCGCAAGCCTTTGGCGTTGCGACGCCAAACGTGCGCCAAACAGTGCTAAGGTGCGCCGGGTCCACAAGTCAGAATCTGAGAAATTTGACTTTGCTAACGTGCATCGTGCCACGTGTCACCCTCACAGTCGATCTGCTAACGTGCGCCGTGCCACATGTCATCATCCTATGGTGCCGATAGTCACTTTCGCACGTGTAGCCACATCAGCGCCACGTCAGCACCAATTATTAACTCATTTATCCGAATTGACACGTGGCGGATAAGAATCTGAAATCAGCCAATCACGAGCCGCCACGTGTCGTAATAATTGAGCTCCCAACCGCATTGCCACGTGTCACCTTATCACCATATCCAGAATCTGAAGCCGACGAACAAGAAGCTGCCACGTCGACAATCACCCGCGTCGCGATGCAAGCTGGGCGTCGCGACGCCGACCCCCTACTGACGCCTATAAATGCAACTCGATTTCAGAATTCAAATCATGCCTTCCTTGAGTTTTGTAATTTAAATTAAGCATTTTTAATTTTAGTATTTTTAATTATGCACTTTTACTTTTTGTAATAAAATTTTATTTTATTTTATTTTTATTCTTTTATGTTCAGTAGTTAATTTACTGCTAGGGTAAATGTGAAGCTTTTTACTTTTATAATTTAGATTAATCTCCCTTAATTATAATATATAAATTATTTAAAACCTAATTTAATAAGGATACCGCTATATTGGTCAGTTGGTAATTATTTTTAAACTAGTTTTAACCTGACTTAATGAGGATACCGCCTGGTTGGTCAGTTCATAATTAATTATTAATTTGACTTAATCAGGATACCGCCTATATGGCTCGTTGGTAAATATCACACAGATTTATATATTATAATAAAAGAGATTTCTAAATTAGAAATAGTAAAGGTAGATTAATCTCACTTTAATTATAATATGGAAATTGTAATATGAATTAAAAGTTGATTATGTCTTAATGGCTGGTTTTAATTATGTAACATAATGTGACACCGCCTATATGGCTAGTCTTTAGGTGACAGATAATTACCGCCTATATGGCTGGTTTATGGATAAATAATAACACCGCCTTTATGGCTGGTTCAACTTAATTGGATAATAATGGCAATTTCCATATTATAATAATTTGAGATTTCTAAAAGTGGATCCCCTAACCCCCAGCATTTTATTTTTATTTTAGGGAAGTGATGAAACACAATATCCACACACTTAATAATTGGTTTTCTTTTTATGGGTAATTCTTTAATTTGTTTATTGAGTCTTAAGCTTAATGCTTCTTATTGTCTGATCACCAATAAGATTGATGTGGTAAACTTAAAATGAACTAGACATAGGGATTTTAGGTTTCAGCCTTAGATTCAATAGCCCACGATCTTCCTTGAGGATAGATAACCCTTTAATAGATTTCCTTACAGGATAGACATATACCTGTCGGGCGTGGGTAGCCACAATTGGAACTTGATCTTAATGAATCCATGTAATTTGGTTGACATAGACATATGATTCAATTGGGTTATACTGGGTATTTGCGTTTGACCATCGACAGAGGCTTTTGCATATTTTCGTGTTTCAGGTTAGCAAACTGATTTATTACACATAAATAAGAGAATCAGTTCATCTTTATAATAATATTGTGTGGTGTCACAACCCTAGATCTTTAAGTCTTTTCTTTTATTTTCCTTAGTATTTTCTTTTGTGTCTGTTTTTTTATTTTAATTAGCAAATCCACATTCAACCAACCAAAAGCAATCAATTCCCTTCTCCCTATAATTAGATACATGTAAATAAATAGTATCAATAATTAATAACAATAGTAGGAATTAAGTCCTCGTGGGATCGATATTTTTATACTACTTGAACGATACGTGCGCTTGCGTTATACGTGTGTGTTTACGCCGGTCAAGTTTTTGGCGCCATTGCCGGGGACTTATTTTTCTTGAGTTATTAATTTTGAAGCTATCTAATTTACTTGTATCTAATTTTCTTTATTTTTATATGTAATTTTTATTTCTTTATTTTGTTTTTCAAATGATTGAAAAATGCAACATTATTGGGAGATTGAGAGATCACGAGCTTTACTAAAAGATACACCCCAAATCTGAGAGCAACAGTCCTATTTTCTGAGGCCTGTTGTCCAGCCCAACAACTATCACTGGATGTCAGAATCAAGCAATACTACATTTGCTCATCAGAACAAAATGGGGAGATGTGTAATATTTGATGGTAACCACCCGAGCAATCAATGTATATACCTTTTAGAGTGGCAGAATTATTGGAATCATTAAAGGTACGAAGAACCATCATACTTTCCATCTTATCCACCATCCATCTACGATCTTCATCAAGAACCAGAACCATCAGAGGAAGATCAGTTGATTCACATGCTCAAAGATTGGTTCGAGGAACGAGAAGCTCAATTTGATGCACAAATCCAGAGTCAAGCGGCTATACAAAGGATAACAGATCAAGTTAGACAATTAACAGATAACCTGAATCACATATCTCACGGAGCAAATTCAAATAATACTGAAGAAGCCTTCGAATATCCTGAGATTCATCATGACATCATAACAGAGGACGAGGCTGAGCAATATCAAGAATCTGAGGTATCAGTTCAGGAGCCCAAACCAACAAAGTCTCTATTTAATTTCTATTATTCACACTCTGACGAGGATGAAGAAGCTGAGTTGTTTGTACCAACTGCACCAATAAAGGAGGATGAAACTTTTCAACCTCAAAATGAAGATCTTAGAGAATGCTTTGCACAAATGTTTGAAGAAGATCTATCTGAGCCAATCACATCAGCCTCAGAGGATGAAGACCTAATTTCAGACACATCTTTACATCCTCATGTTGATACTTCTGGAGCATGCATTTCACAGATGACAGGTGAAGAACTGAATGAGGAAATCCTAAAATACATCTGTGAAGAAAATGTGGAGCAAGAAGCAGAGCAAATGGAGGAGCAAATATTTGACCCTATTGAAGATCCAGTGAATTCAGGCGAAACATCACTGTTTTGGGGAGTACAGATCAGAAATATCGCCCAGAAGCTTGACAGAATGGAACTTATATTCCAAGTCAAGCACCATACGAGACCTCCTGATTTTCTTTCTTTCTTTTCATGAACCACTGGAGCAACAAAGGTTAAAAAGGTGGCAAAAGCACTGAATGGGACAAAATTCTTTTTGCCCCTTTACCGTTTGAAGAGACCCTTCAAAAGCAACGCACACGGGATTGTCTTTAATCGGACATCCAAAAAGACGCTGAAACCTCCTTGACGAATAGATTTCAGTCACGTCTGGCTGAAGACGAAAAATTTAGCGCTAGCAGGGAGGCAACCCATGCACTTTGTTGTAATTTCTATTTTTATATTTTGTGTATACATGTTGTAGAGTTTTTAATTTTATATGTTATTTTTGTAGGGAAAAGCTCAACCAAAGCATAAGACAGAAGGAATGGTGTTTGGCAAAGATAAGAGATAATTCATTAGCGATGGCTGAGTAAGGAATGGATTATTGAGACGCATCCTAATGAATTTATACTAAGTGAATGGCGTATTGCGTACACAGTTCTGTTGCCTTAATTATTGCTTTGATTTGCTTTTCTGTTGTAATTATCTTTATTTTCGTAGACATAATCCAGACTTTTTGACCATTCACGATTTCTTTTATTGTTTAGCTAACAATCGTCCTTTGGAAGATACTAGTGCTATTATTACTCACCCTTTTCAGGTGTTATAAATTCAACTCATCATTGCACTTTTGAAGACATCCAGAGTAAAATATGGAAGCCACTTCAAGAAGACGAGTTGAAAACATTTGTGTGTTTTGCGGTACTAGTGTTGGTACTAAGCCACAATACGTAGAAGCAGCACAAGAATTGGGTCGAGTCTTAGCTGCAAGGAATATGCACATAGTATATGGCGGAGGCAATCTTGGACTAATGGGGATCGTTTCAAAGGCCGTAAAGGAAGGAGGCAGTCACGTTTTGGGAATCATCCCAAAACCCTTGGCATAGGCAAATCTTATTGGACCATCAAACAGAGAGGAACTTATTGTGCCAGGTATGTCTAAGGAACTAGTGGAAATGATTAACCGTGCTGATGCTTTTATTGCTTTGCCAGGTGGCTTGGGCACATTGGAGGAAATTTTTATAGTGCTATCTTGGGTGAACTTGAACATACACCAGAAACCAATTGGACTATACAACGTTGATGGATTTTATGATTTTCTTTGTGTGTTTTTTGTTGATGCCCGGAGAAATGGGTTCGTGTCAAAACCTTTAAAAGAACTCCTCTTCACTGCCAGAACTGGTCCAAATCTAATTGACCAAATCTTAGCATATGAACCACAAATTGACCCTATCCTTTCAAAGATAAATTGGTCCGAGGACGATCGTGGTAAGAGGGGTCGGATTAATCTGGATCTTAACCTTTAACTTTTCGTGTAGAATTTCAGCTAACCAGGTATTATCTTCTAAACTATTCTTCTACTGTTTAAGACATTGGGGACAATGTCTCATTTAGGTTTGGGGGAAGGAATTAGTTGATCAGTACCTTGGTTTTAGTTTGTGTGTTGTGTTATTTTTAGTCCAAAATTTTTCGAAAAATACAAAAACAAATTGAAAAATTTTCAAAAATTACAAAAAAAAAATATTTTGTGTTTTTGTGTTTTTATTTTGACTAAAAAGGTGAAATTGGTAAGAGATAGTTGAGTAAGGAGTTTTCACTCCTGAGACGTATCTCAAACCTATTTCAGAACAAGTTAATTTTTGTTTATTTCCTTTTGAATTATTTAATTTGTGAATTCTCCATAAAACTGACTAAAATGGATCTTCATCTGCTCAGTTAGCAGATATTATCAACATGCATTGTAACATACGGACATGAGCTAAAACTGAAAAGTTTGTAATATTTAGTGCTCTAGTTTAATTGGAGGAAGCATCTCAAAAAGTGATGGAGTAAAAAAAATACATCTGAGATCCGAGTTATTAAGTCTGTAAGGGTGTTTTAACACCTAGTGCCCTATTGCCAACTGGTTTGCGAGTCACTGGCCCAAAGCTCGCTACATGGATCAAATATGCTGTAAAAAATATATATATCTGAAGTCTGAGTAATTAAGTCTGTAGGGGAGTCTTAACACCTGGTGCCCTAAAGCCAACTGGTTTGGGAGTCACCGACCCAACACTCGCTACATAGATGGAAGATATTGTATATAAATAAATAAAAAATCAAAGAAAAAATCAGAAAAATGAGAAAAATTATTCCATTGCTACAAAAAGGTGTGAATTCCGATAAAACGTTAGGACAAATATATTACTCTCTTATCAACTGCACTTGTGACTGTTGTGGGCAAAAATGAGTTGATTAATATTTTGTTGGCTATGTATATGGAGAATGGTAAATATAATAGGAGAATTTACTTATTCGGTAATTTAGAAAGAAAGAAAACAACTAGTAACTTGGAGTAGAAGTTTCACCTGATTAGTCACTAACTTCTTTATTCTCTTTTCGCTTGTCTTTTTGCTTTTGTGTGCATTAATTTCACTACATTTTTACTTTTGTAAAATGTTTGTGGGTATCATTGCTGTAAACCCTCACGAGACTACAACTCGTCCACTAGGGACACCTAGGGGTTTAAAGGCTTGTTGCATACGCTAAATGCAACCGTGATCCCTACGAAAGTGGCTTAGTTAAATTTTATTTTAAATATGTTTATGTTATTCTATGTTTTGCTCGAGGACTAGCAAAATGTTAGGTTTTGGGGTGTGATGAGTGGTAATTAACTCACTATTTTCCACTCATTTAACCTAATATTTTGTATAGTTTCTTGAGTTTTGTGAATATTTTGATGTGTTTTGTGTTATTTTGAAGATAAATAAAGTTTCAGGACATTCTGGAGGTGATTTGGGACCAAAACAGTGAAAATTGGACAAAATGGCATTTTCGTAATTTTGCGCGTCGCGACGCCTAACGTGCGCCGAACAGTGCTAACGTGCGCCGGGTCCACAAGTCAGAATCTGAGAAATTTGACTTTGCTAACGTGCGTCGTGCCACGTGTCACCATCACAGCCGATCTACTAATGTGCGTCGTGCCACTTGTCATCATCCTATGGTGCCGACAGTCACTTTCGCCACGTGTCGCCACATCAGCACCATGTCAGCACCAATTATTGACTCATTTATCTGAATTTACACGTGGCGGATAAAAATCTGAAATCAGCCAATCACGAGCCGCCACGTGTCGCAATAATTGAGCTCCCAACTGCCTTGCCACGTGTCACCTTATCACCTTATCCAGAATCTGAAGCCGACGAACCAGAAGCTGCCACGTCGACAATCACCCGCGTCGCGACGCGAGCTGGGCGTCGCGACGCCGACTGCATCTTGTGTGTTTAAGTTTTTGTAATTTAAATTAAGCATTTTTACTTTTAGTATTTTTAATTATGCACTTTTACTTTTTGTAATAAAATTTTATTTTATTTTATTTTTCTTCTTTTATGTTCAGTAGTTAATTTACTGCTGGGGTAAATGTGAAGCTTTTTACTTTTATAATTTAGATTAATCTCCCTTAATTATAATATAAATTATTTAAAACCTGACTTAATAAGGATACCGCTATATTGGTCGGTTGGTAATTATTTTTAAACTGGTTTTAACCTGACTTAATGAGGATACCGTCCAGTTTGTCGGTTGGTAATTAATTATTAATTTGACTTAATCAGGATACCGCCTATATGGCTGGTTGGTAAATATCACACAGATTTATATATTATAATAAGGGAGATTTCTAAATTAGAAATAGTGAAGGTAGATTAATCTCACTTTAATTATAATATGGAAATTGTAATATGAATTAAAAGTTGATTCCGTCTTAATGGCTGGTTTTAATTATGTAACATAATGTGACACCGCCTATATGGCTAGTCTTTAGGTGACAGATAATTACCGCCTATATGGCTGGTTTATGGATAAATAATAACACCGCCTTTATGGCTGGTTCAACTTAATTGGATAATAATGGCAATTTCCATATTATAATAATTTGAGATTTCTAAAAGTGGATCCCCTAACCCCCAGCATTTTATTTTTATTCTAGAGAAGTGATGAAACACAATATCCACACACTTAATAATTGATTTTCTTTTTATGGGTAATTCTTTAATTTGTTTATTGAGTCTTAAGCTTAATGCTTCTTATTGTCTGATCACCAATAAGATTGATGTGGTAAACTTAAAATGAACTAGACATAGGGATTTTAGGTTTCAGCCTTAGATTCAATAGCCCACGATCTTCCTTGAGGATAAATAACCCTTTAATAGATGTCCTTACATGATAGACATATATCTGTCGGGCGGGGGTAGCCATAATTGGAACTTGATCTTAATGAATCCAGGTAATTTGGTTGACATAGACATATGGTTCAATTGGGTTATACTGGTATTTGCGTCTGACCATCGACATAGGCTTTTGCATATTTTCGTGTTTCAGGTTAGCGAACTGATTTATTACACATAAATAAGAGAATCAATTCATCTTTATCATAATATTGTGTGGTGTCACGACCCTAGATCTTTAAGTCTTTTCTTTTATTTTCCTTAGTATTTTCTTTTGAGTCTGTTTTTTTATTTTAATTAGCAAATCCACATTCAACCAACCAAAATCAATCAATTCCCTTCTTCCTATAATTAGATACCTGTAAATAAATAGTATCAATAATTAATAACAACAGTAGGAATTAAGTCATCGTGGGATCGATATTTTTATATTACTTGAACGATATGTGCGCTTGCATTATACGTGTGTTTTTACGCCGGTCAGCTATGCCTCCCGTTTTTGTAATACAATTACCCAGCTCTTGCTAAATTAGCAATAGCATTGACTACCCTGTTATCTGGAAAGATAACTTTCCTTCAAATATTAGGTATATTTTAACCTCTTAAGTAATGATATTCTAATTTTAAAAAATAAAAATAAAAAAAAAAAATAAAAAAAACCTTGCACTTATTAAAAGAGTAATGATATGCGTATATAATTAAACACATAAATGGGCACATAAATATTAAAAAAAAAAAGATTAAATTGAAAGAAAATTTCATGGAAATATTATTTTACGTTTTATCTTTTGCAAACATAAGTGCTATATATCATTTTTCTTTTCAATATTGGATAATAAAAGAAACAGAAAAGCTGAGGAACCCAAGGACTATAATTGTATTTGTATGGCATATGCTTCACTTCTTGAAAAATTATATTATGTTTCGGGTGTATATGTCATTTCTCTCACAATAGTTGGGTTTCACAGTAGTTGTGAGACCCAACTATTATGAGAGAGATGACATATACACCCGAAATATGATATACTACCTCCTCTAAGTCTCCTTTGCAAACCCCTAGAGAAGACTGATAAGAAAAGTCAAGCTTTTTCAATTCTTCTTTTTCTTTCCCCTACAACAATAAACCTTCCCTTTATTTCTTCACTTCAATGCGATTATATTTGAAGGTTTTTTTTTTTTTTAATCTTTTATGTTATTTTGAGAATGCCCCGGGATGATAATAGTGACCAAAATGTGGGTACTGGTTACTAGCTAGGTAGGGCTTTTTATAATAATTTTTTCATCCACTTGATGAAAAGATGAAAGGCAAGTCCTACATCAATCTATTATTCAGTATTCACTGAGTTTTCCAGTCATGTCTAATGGATGTACTTGGGGGTTTTAACTGTTGAAACTTTCTGTTTGTTAGCTTTTTGTCCCATCAACCAATATTCCAAAGGAGAATGTGGGACCCATTGCTTCTGCTCTCAATCAACCAGATTAATTTCCTGGCTCTTCTGGTAAATAACAAGAATTTTTAAAAAAAAAAAAAATTGTAGAAAGAAAAAATTCTCCCTATTGCTTGAATTAAAATTGCATCATCTTAAGTTAATGAAAATTGCACCACCACAACTTACATATATATATATATATTGAAGTAGGGAATTTTATTTTTTTGTTTAATGTTGCTTGTTTCATTACTTTCAAGGTCTTGTCATAAACCCCTCTTGATTTCTCCAAATGAAGTGTTGTTGCTGCTGTTGTTGTCGTCACTTTACCAATCAAATAAAGAAACCCTTTATTTTCATGATCTTCTCCAATACCGAGTTCTTAGGTGAACAAAAGACTAAGAGGGTCAGCATGTGTTTCTCCCAATTCGGCAAAGAAGTCCCCATGAGATAATTGGTTTGAGTCAAGAAATTCAGTCTTGTATATCTGCGAACTACAAAACCCTTCATTGAATTCATCATCAGGAATTTCCATCTGATCACCAAATGGCTCCTCAATATTCTCCTCTTTACCAGAAGGAGCATTTGAGCTAACTAATGCAGCAATATTGTTACTAGTAGTATCATCATCATTATTGCTGCTCTCTTTCATTTCTTCCTTTCTGTTATTATTTATTATATTTTGATGAGAGGTTGGTGAGACTGAGCCCTTTGAAGCAGCAGAAGCAATATTGGCTTTTGATGGCTGAGACCTTGTTGAGCCAGCTAGAGCATTTCTCTGTGTTGGCCATGGATGGTTGTGCTCTGAAGTGTAGGTTATCACCAGCATGTTTGGATCTGTTCGGCTCTTCTCCACTTGTTTCCTCGCCGAGCAACCTTTAGAGCTGCTGCATCTGTAGTAGCCCCTGAATTTTTTTCAAAAACACTCAAGTTTAGTATCAAATGTTTGTCAGAAAAAAAAAATTAAAAGAATAAAGATTTAAGTTTGATAATTGCTGATCATCTCAAGTATTATTTTCTAATAACAAAAATTTAGATTTAATGTTGAGTTGAGTTGGGTTGGGTTGTAATAAATTTTTTATAATTTTTTGTCACTCGTATTTTAATAATAATGTATGATTAAAAATTTAATTATAATTAAATTATTATTTAAAAATTATCTACTAATTATAATTTATAAAAAATTCAGTACAAAATTGAAATCAAGTACAAAAAAAAAAAAAAAAAAAAAAAAAAAAAAAAAAAAAAAAACTGAAAAAAGAAAAAAGAAAAAAAAAAGTGGTTGATTTTGTTACCTTGGATAAGGAGAACCTTTGATGGGTTTCTGTCCATACTTTCTCCATGCCCATAAATCAGAAGGAACTACTTCACCACTAGACCTGCTGTTTCCCGCTGCCGGCGCCGGAATACAAACCACCTTCCTTGCCAGGCTCTTCCTTTAATTATAACATAATAACATTTTTCAAATTATTTGAACCATTTGATTTTGTTTCTCAATTTTCTAAATTTTGTAGCAGAAGAATAAAGTTATTTTATGTTCTTTTAATTTATTATTATTAGTAAAGAAAGATGAAATATTTGCATAATTTGAAGAACAAAATTAAAGAACCAATGCATGGTTATTCTTTCGCGTTGGGCTAATATCCATTCACTCTAATCTTCTTTATCTCCTTTAAGGATTCAGATTTAACCAAGATAAATTTAATGGCCATCATCATGACAATACATTAATGAATTTGATGAGTGGCTTTTGTGTTGTCAAGATAATGACCATTAGATTTATCTTGACTAAATCATAACCTTTAAAAGAAGATAAAAGAGATAGAGTGAAAGGATCATAGTCATTCCCTATTCTTTCAGGCTAGTTAGGCGAGAAAAGGAAAAGTATTTTCTGAAAACAAATATGAAAGCTAAGTATGTGAATCTTAATGTGACAACAGTTAGGTTACTTTTTTCAGGTATTATTCACTTTTTGTATTCAAATTTTTGACTAGGAGAGCTATCTCCCCTGGAATCATACATGTTTTTACAACTGTTGAAGTGCTTAATTTCATCAAACCCTAATTAAGATGCGAGCATAGCAATACTAATACACCAGATCTCATTGAAACTTCGCAGTTAAACATGTTTACCATATTAATATTGGTGATTTCTTGTTGCTCCTCTACTTTAAAAAAAAAAAAAAAAAAAAACTAAACCCTAGTTGCAGATAATAATTTTTCGAGAATAATTAATATTTCTGCTGTTATCCATCATGGTGGTTAATCAAGGAAGATAAAATTAACATTTAATAAGTTCCCAGCTCAAGAAATAGTAAATAATATTAAATTCCAGTTTGTTTTTAGTTAGTTCATGTAAGCAACCGTGAAAATATAAATTCAAAAGTTCAATAATAATAATAACCTTCCCTTGATACCCAGATTCCTCGGGGATGAGATCTGACCAGGTCCTGTATTATCAACTAAACAACTTGGTAATGAGCAGTGAGAATTAATCACGTCGCTTGCAACCATATTAGCAGCAGGTGCCTTGATAGTTCCCCTCGGCGAGGCGGCCATCACTGGCGATACATCTTCATGATTAATATTCGGAGGATTGTAATAGCATGAATTATTACTGGACGTGTTGAGCTCGTGAAGGAGCGGATCTCGAATGTTTGAGAACGGATCACCAAAAAGATTATCAGCATCGGAATTAGGGAACTGCCAGTAGCAGGCGAAGAGTTAACATGAGAAGCTGAAGAATCTGAATTGTTACATCCGATTTGTACAACGCTGGCTCGAAAAATATCAGTCAAATCACCTTGATAATTCTCCATTTCTTCTGCAAAAGAAACTGAACATGTACTAGTGATTAAAGAACAAGAAGTGACAGTGAACAATAACTAGAGCTTTCATTTGGAAACAAAGAAACAAGTTTTTGAAGATTGAAACAAAGAGAGAGAGAGATAGGGGTAGAGGAGTCGCCGACTTTTCATAGAAAACAAATCTTCTCAACACGCAACCCGATTGAAAGATAAAGAGACTAGAGGCCGCCCTCAGTTTTTTTTTTTAGGTTTCTATGTTTTAAACGATTCTTAAAATAAAAACATATCAATAAAGATTAAAAATTTTAATAATAATGATATAGAGATTTTTTTTGAAAGGTTAATGAAGAACTTAATTAATTAAAACATCACAAGGATATACAAATATGATCTTTTTTGCTCGATTATAAACTTAGGAAATCGCAAGACTCGAACTTAGTTAGGTTGAAGTCTAACAGCATAAAACAACATATTATGCCTCTCCCAAAATTATTCAGATCGGAAGTCGCATTCACAATTAAAACCTCTTAAGGAACTAAGAGATTTTATGGATTGACCTAAATGTCCCTTTTCTGTTAGTGTTGGTGAAAACAAAGCTCATAACGGTTACAGAATTGAAAAATGAAATACACACAACCTAAATTTTTACAACAGCTCATGCACAATCTATAATAAGGAAAATACATAAACTCATGAAGAAGCTCCAAACTCAATCTTCACTCCAAAAATTAGATATATTATCTTTCCCGCACAGATCGTTTATGGGTTGATGAAAGCAAAACTTTATTTTTTGCAAAATAGAAACAGAAAACCCAACATAAGGTTTGAAATCTACCAAAACATATGTGTGGATCCACATATCAATAAATATCTGGATAACATAGGAAAAAACAAGAAACAAAGAATACAAATCTAAAAATAAAAAAAAAAAAAAAAAATTAATTATCACTTTAAGGTGGGGGAGGAGGAGAAGAAATGGTGAAAAGAAAACAAGAAGAGAAAGTATAAAGAAGGAAGGAAATGTGGGGGGAAGGGTTGGAGTTCCTACCTCTTGCCACAATATATGTGACAGGCTGCTTGGAAAAAGTTTTGGTTTGGGGTTTATTTTAGGGGGTGCCGCGCTAGAGAGAAGAAAGAGTTTTTTAGAATAATGATATAAAGATTAAACATATATAATATTATTATCAAAATAATAACATTTGATTTTTATCTATCATCAAAATAATTTTATTTTAATGAAAATTTTCTATATTTTATCTTTGTTTAATCTTCTTAATATTTAAAATAAAAATCACATTATAATTTTTTTTTTTGAATTTTATACTCTAATTATATCGATTCGTCTTAGAACCACCTCTCATAGAGACAATAATTATTCAATTATTTAAACTAAAATAAATGGGGGGTTTTAGCTAATCATTATCATAAAATATCATCAAACGTGTGAAAATATCTACAACTATTTTTGTTATTTTTAATTGTAAATTTTCTTGCATGAAAAAAAAAAAACAAAAGAAAAGAAGAAGACGACTTTGGGCTTAAAGGTCATTTCAGTTTTCAAAAACAAGTGATTGGGGAAGTAAAGAGGCGGCAAGCAGCCGCATTTCTCGGAAACGTTTCTGAGTACGACAAGAAAAAAAAAGATTGAAATAATGCCACCACCCACATTCTCACCAAAGGAAACATTCATAAAAATTATTCAATTAGAAAAATCTGCATTTTATTTCGGGACTTAATCTTAATATATTATCACGAGATGTTTATGCCATTAGATTGGACTAAACTTTGGAATAGATATGTTGATAGTGATTTATGTGACTAAGGTATTTGAACAGTTCGGTAAGGACAAAAATGAGATTTTCTCTTTTGGAGGATTAGATGTTCAGAGGTATTGGATAGTCATCGGCCAGAGATAATCCGGACCCAATTCCTCGGATCTAATCTCGAAGACAGATAAAATCATAGCCGAGACCGACCACATTGGACCGATAGCTCGGTTCAGCTCTAATTCACCTCATGTGACGAAATGGATGGCTCGGATATTCCGAGTCAGGTCGGCAGTATCTTTTACTGTTCGGAAGATCACCTTGCCGACCTCTTGACAGACCGACGTGTGACTGAGGTAGTTTGGACTTTTCCCTCTGACATACACCCCTATTTGAAAGCTCTTTACATGCTTGTTTCATTATTATGGCGTGTGGCAGTGTATAAATCAGGTTGATGTGACAAGCCGTCAGGTGGCAGGTTTGCTTTCGCTGAAGACAGTCTCAGGGCAAAGAGCCCGTAAGTCAGTAAGAGATTCTCGTGGGTGACGTCATGGTAGCATGAGAATAGTGTTGTATTTCTCCTAGTATATAAAGAGAAGTTAGTTTCATTTGTAAAATATAGCCGAATTTGTAAACAAAAAGAGCAGTACTTGTAAAACACACAGAAAACAATCAGCTCGGTTTCTTCTTAGACCTTCCAGAAACAGGTCGGCCGAGCTCAGTTTGGTAATAAAAGCAACAATCCACTTTGTGCCCGTGGAAGTAGGCTGGACTTGCTCCGCCGAACCACGTTAAACTCTCCCTGTCAAATTTTTACGGTTATTTTGCCTTTTGCTACATTTACTTTTGATCTCCTATAACCAAAAAAATTCAAGGTTGAAGGAGGATTGTCTCGGGAGAGTTATCTCGAAACTGCCCTTGGGACTAAAATCACCCGTCAACAGTTGGCGCCGTCTGTGGGGAAAGAACAAAAAACAAATTGCGTAGTGAGACAATGGCGGAAGGCGAAAGCCATGGGTCGTTGGAGAGTTCAGCGGCAGAGTTGTTTAGTAGAATGAAGGAAGGACTGGATGAAAAGGAAAGGGAACATGTGGA
Organism: Zanthoxylum bungeanum; assembly: GCA_019454045.1. NCBI lineage: Eukaryota > Viridiplantae > Streptophyta > Magnoliopsida > Sapindales > Rutaceae > Zanthoxylum > Zanthoxylum bungeanum. The sequence continues at coordinate 27,087 of SKCR01045476.1, read as the reverse complement.
AGCTGGTCAGAATGGAAAGAGGAAAGAATCGCGAAAGAGATTGATGAGAGTGGGGAAGATGGGGGGAAGAACGCATCAGGAGCTAGGACAACAGCAGCTCCCTTTATTGAGTTGTAGAATGGAATGTAAAAAGGATGGCCAACGATCACCCATTAGGACTGAGTTGTAGAATGAAATGTAACGTCAAAAATGGGTGATGTTTTCCGGCCGTAGCTGAACAAGCTCCTCCGAGAGAAGGTGCTACGCCTGTTCGGTCTGCCAGGTCCTCAGTTCCACGGCCAAAATAGTCCTCAAGGATCTGCCAAGGAACAAGTCGGTCGAAGGCACGAAGCTGGCATCCATCAGAGCCCATTTGTTCAGTGATGTGGCCTCCCCGAATGAGAGGAAATGAGAAAAATCGCACGGGGTGGGCCACTAGTAGTCTGAACAGAAGACCCCGGCTTGGCTCCCAGATTTGTTCAGAAATGGTTTTCGAAGGCTCGGTCGGGGGATTCCTGTCGACACGGTCTGGAATCAAGCTCGGACTAGAAGACGTGATCGGAATACAGGACAAGAACCGGAAATGATTGTAAAAACCTCTCTTAAGATGTCCCGTAAAGAGTTGTAAGAATGACAACATGTCCCTTGATTATTAATAAAACTTTCTCTTTTGAATTAAGGAACTTGTCCATTTTTCTTGTTTATTAATTGAATGTGAAAGCTATGTTCAATATTCTTGGGATGTGCTCGATACGAAGGGGTGATTGGTAGTTAGGAAGGGCACCAAGCCCGTGGCACGTCAATCCCGGGTATCATTATCAAACCCCTGGCTGGAAGTGTCCCGACCTGGCTCCTTTCACCTTTGAGGATCCATAACGCATCAAAGGATGAGGTACATGTGGGAAAAGCGCGAACCCCTCACGACACGCCAATCCCGTGGCATGGGGACAGCCGAATGGCCTCCATGACCATTGTGCTCTCAGGTAAACCGGACCCATAGAGGTTTCTTCCCCTGCGAGTTGGCTGGTGAGTCCCGTTGAGAAACACCCAGGGATGGCGCACACAGGGAGTCTTCTTCCCCCGTGGGGTATCTGCCTAACCACCTCAGATCAGGAGAAGTATGGCATGGGGAGGTTTATGCCCTTATAGCGCTTGCAGACTCTAGAGCCGCCCAGCCTGAGGAGTTTTCTACCCTCAGGTTCTCGGCCGCTCACCGATCCATAGCCCGGCTAGCCGGGACGCTGAATTGTAAGGTTCATAATTGTGTTTTGGTAGGCACCAGGCAAGACATTGCCTTGGGGTACCTGAGTTGTTATCTTTTTTGGGTCTGTGTTGGGTATCTTCTAAGTCACCTTCATTGTGCTAACCTTATCTTATTCCCATTTTTTTTTTCGCCGATGCCCGGTAAGGGGACGCCTACGCCGGGATCCGTAAAGCCTCAGAGGTTGAAATTCTTCCCTCATGATTAAGTCTCTTGTGTTCCACCTGCTCGGGGCTGGATTTGTTCCACCGATGCTATCTGTTCCACCTGTTTGGGGCTGGATTCGTTCCGCCGATGTTATCTGCTCCACCTGCTCGGGGCTGGATTTGTTCAGCTGATGTTATATGTTCCACCTGCTCGGGGTTGTATTTGTTCCGCCGATACTATCTGTTCCACCAGCTCGGGGCTGGATTTGTTCTGCCGATGCTAATATGTTCCACCAGTTCGGGGCTGGATTCGTTCGGTCGATGCTATCTGTTCCACCTGCTCGAGGCTGGATTCGTTCTTCCGATGCTATTATGTTCTACCAGCTCGGGGCTGGATTCGTTCCGCCGATGCTATTTCTTCCATTCCCTCGGGGTCGGGTTACGTCCCACCGAGTGCACTTCATCGGCATGGGGACAGAACATTCCCCCACGACCAGATCATTATTGGTCCAGGGAGGTAACATTCCCTCAGAGCCAAGTGTTTCTTTAGCTCGGGGTCATGTTACGTCCCACCGAGTGCACTTCTTCGACATGGGGACGGAGCATTCCTCCACGACCGGATCATTGTTGGTCTGGGGAGGTAACATTCCCCCAGAGCCAAGTGTTTCTTCAGCTCAGGGTCGGGTTACATCCCACCGAGTGCACTTCATCGGCATGGGGACGGAGCATTCCCGCACGGCCCGATCATTATTGGTGTGGGGAGGTAACATTACCCCAGAGCCAATTGTTTCTTCAGCTCGGGGTCGGGTTACGTCCCACCAAGTGCACATCATCGGCTCGGGGATAGAGCATTCCCCTCATGGCCGTATTCGAAATTGGTCGGGATCGAGATTTCTTATCACATTCAAATTTGGAAAAGCAAGTTAGCTAGTTGGAAGCTAAAGTAAGCTAAGTATGGGAAGTAGTAAATAGAGGCATTCAAAATATATTACATGAAAGAAATTGTAGTTATTATTGCAAAAAGAGAGTATATTGTTTGAGTTTTCATAGGGCCTCTTTCGGGTCACCCTCATTCTGCAGCCCGCGCAGGGGCAGCTATATCTTCTTGGCCGGGCCCTGGTGGCAGGACCTCTGGTGCAGGCTCAGCAGGAAGGGCCTCGATCTTAGCTTGGGAGGCAGGAGGGGCTTCAACCATTCTGGCTTCAGACACTTCAGGGGCCGGGTCGGGTGCCTCATGTTGGATCTCCTCAGGCACATGGGACAAGGGCATGGCAAAACGGGGCTCCGGATCATGGATTTCCTCCGAGGGGAGGGCAAATAATTCACGAGCCTCCTCCTCCGAAAGCTCATTTTTGCAGAACCGAATGACAACGTGAATAGGCCCCATGTCAATCTTGGGCATCACCATCGGAATGATCTGAGCCAGTCGCTGACCCCCTCGAGCCTGGTCTTCTCCAGCTCATCCTCCAGTTCGGCCTCTTTTTTTTCAGAGCCTCCCGAGCTTGATCCATTTCTTTGGTCATCGCTTTGAGTTTGGAGTCAGAGCTCGCCGCCTCCCACCTCAGACGTTTGATCTCCTCCTCGGCTGCCTCCATATTCTTTTTGGCGAGGGTAGAGGCATTACAGATGGACTCCTTCAACGTAATGGCCTTAACCACGGTCTGCGCGAGAGTTGGTTTTATTCCTCGTTTTTGGCTAACTCGGCCTCTCGCTCCGTGATTTGGCTTTGGAGCCGCTGCATCTGACCCCCCTCGGACATAAAGCTCACAAGTAGGTCCTGGTTTCTGGCCACGACATAGTTTGCCTGTAAAAAAGATGAGAAAATGGTCAGAAATCAACAAGTAAAAACACATAACGGAAACAGAGAATGGTGTTTACCTTAGCGATTTAGATGGAGAATTTAGATATCACATCCTCGGGGGAGAGGTCCTCAATGTTGGGATCCGCTCGAGAGGCACTGCATCAGCTAGCAAATTTATCACCAGCACCAGATGGGACGTGGCATCCCGGACTTTTTCGCTGAGGTCGTCCACCTCCAGAACAACTCCTCCCTTCCCGGTATTGGAAGGAGCCTCGGCAGTCTGCCTCCCCTTCTGAGAAGTGGACCTCGTGATCAAGGGTTGTTCATCCTCATCTTCCTCTTGGAGCTCGACCATCTTATCTCCGAGCAGGCGGCGACATTTGCTTGCGGACCTGGATGAAGCAGAAGAGGGTCGGACCGTTGGGGGAGGTGGGAGCTGGGCTACCGTACAGGCAGGAAGTTTGGATTTCCCTTTGGCCTCTGTAGCGGTCAGCCGCCTCCGAGAGCTCCCGACTTCGCCAAGCCCGAGCCTCTTGGTCAGACCGTGGAGCCGCACCATGAATTTCACTAGTTTTGATATTCCTGCAAAATGCAAGACAAAGAGCATGGTCAATCTCTGAACTCAGATAACTTCATTCATATAGAGGTTGAGCACAAGGAATTTATTCGAAGGTCAGATGAAGCTACCTTGTCGCCCTAGGGTCTGCGGAGGTACACTTCGGATGAGGCCAGATTCCATAAAGGTCACGTCGTTGACCACCTTCCTCCATGGACCAGCGAAGTTCGGGCCAACATAACTCTGGTCCAGACTCAATGGCTGACTTTGGGAGGATCCCTCCAACAGGCTGAGGAGGTTTGACAAGTTAGTATTTTTCATGAAGAAATAAGAAAAGAAAATAAGGGTTCAGTTTCTAACCTCTGGGTGAGAAGACTTTTGGGATCTCTATCTCCTCAAAATCCGACGGCAGAGATCGCCCCCAATCACCCGTGGCCCAGAACCACGGGTCGTTGAAGTTTTTGTTGGTCTGGGGGAGGTCCTTCATAAGGGCAGGGACGTCGGCATATAAGGAAAAGTAATACCAACCGTGGTGTAATTTCGGGTTGGCCTCCATGTTGTACAGCCTTTTTAGCTCCTCGAAGGTCGGTTCTTTGAGTCATGCCCGATGCCATATTACGTATAAGCCGGCCAGTATTATCTAGCTGTTCAGGTTCAACTAGCGGGGGAAATCTCCATCTTGGCCAGAATCTTCGCAAAATATGGTTGAATGGGCAGTCGAAGGCCACATTCGAAGAAGGAACGAAGAAGAACCACCGAGCCGGAGCCAGGTTGGCTTGCACAGTCGAAAAAATCCGGGACCTCAAGGGCTATATCAATAGGGATCTCGTACTGTTGACGGAGCACGCCCAAGGCATCTTCCGTGATGGTGGAAGACCGGTTCATATCCAAGGCGAAATGGTTCAGTTCACCCGGCTCAGGGTCTTTCCGAGGAATTATGTGATGGTAGGTATCATTCTTTTCTTGAGAGGGGGTTGGGGTGGTATCTAGCTTCTCTAGGCTGGGTGACCCCGAGCTTGATGAGGATTCTTAAATACGATAAGGTTGAGGTCTTAGAGGCTTGGCCAAAGAGGATTCGACATCAGACATTACTGACAATCACAATGGACAAGAAGGTCAGTCAGTAGTCAGTTTGAGGCACTGCAGACTCGAGAGTTACTCTAACTTCCGGGAACCTAGGCTTAAAGTCTCTAAATGCCCTAGCAATGACCCCAAATAGTAAGTCTCTTCCTAAAACACCAAAACCAAACACAAAACATAGAAAACCCGAAACACATACATCATACCCCACAACCCATCCTTCAAACATAAAACATATACATCATTCATTCTACACCCAACAAAAAGCATGCTTGCAAACTTGGAATGAGGGATAAAACATGTTAGAAGAAATGATAAACAGGCAACGACAAGTAATCAAGCATCCGCAAGCAACAAACAGCTATAGAGGATTATAGTGATTAAAAAAAAAGAGGTCGAGCAGAAACTTACTTGGTTTAAGTAGGTGTGTTGGCGGTTGATCTGGTAGGGTTTGAATATTGCTGGTTTCGGGAACAAAGAAGCTCTTGCACTTTGAGAATTCATATTTTCGTAAAAGATTGAAAGAAGCGTTGTTTTGCATTCTTATAGTTAGCACGGGGCATTCTTGTTCATTGGATCAGAAAGGGGCATCGGATGGGCGCCGCATGTCGTTTACAAGCTCTATTTGCTCAGGTTGAGATGAACGGTTGAGATTGAAAGCTTTTCGGCTATCCCGTGAATGGTCGATCGTTTTGGTTTTTGGCGGGGGGGGGGGGGGGCACAGATGTTCGACAAGTTTCAGGCTCAGATTAAACCCAAAAAGATGATTTGATGGATATTTATGAGGATATGATGGTTTACGGTCCTCGAGAGATGGCTGCCATAGGGGTAAAATGGGTATTTACTTCATATTGGAGAGATGTTTGAAAAGACATCAGAATCTTTAGTGACCGAGCACGTGAAGATGACCGAGGACAACCTAATTGAAGGCCGATGGAGACTCTTATTTGGCTACTGAGGCCGACCACCAGCTGAATAATATCAGACTTTCAATTTTGTAGTTCCCGGTAACAACTCGTATACCTGTTGGAACCGAGAACTATGAGACAGATGTTGATGGTGATTTCTGTGACTAAGGTATTTGAACAGTTCGAGAAGGGCATATATGAGATTTTCCCTTTTGGAGGATCAGATGTTAAGAGGTATTGGACAGTCCTCGGCCAGAGAAAATCCGGACCAAGTTCCCCAGATCTGGCCGACCAGATGACACAGTATGATACGAATCTGGGAGACAGATAAAATCATAGCCGAGACCGACCACATCGGACCGGTAACTCGGTTCAGCTCTAATTCACCTCATGTGATGAAATGTATGGCTCAGATATTTTGGGTCAGATCGACAATATCTTTTACTGTTCGGAAGATCACCTGGCCGACCCCTTGACAGACCGACGTGTGACTGTGGTAGTTTGGACTTTTCCCTCTGACATACACCCATATTTGAAAGCTCTTTACAGGCTGGTTTCATTATTATGGCGTGTGGCAGTGTATAAATTAGGTTGATGAGATAAGCCATCAGGTGGCAGGTTTGCTATCGGTGAAGACAGTCTCGGGGCAGAGAGCCCGTAAGTCAGTCATAGATTCTCGTATGTGACGTCATGGAAGCATGGGAATAGTGTTGTATTTCTCCTAGTATATAAAGAGAAGTTAGTTTCATTTATAAAATATAGCCGAATTTTTAAACAAAAAGAGCATTACTTGTAAAACACAAAGAAATCAATCGACTCGGTTTCTTCTTAGACCTTCCAGAAATAGGTCGGCCGAGCTCGGTTTGGTAATAAAAGCAACACCCCAATTTGTGCCCGTGGGCGTAGGCTGGACTTTCTCCGTCGAACCACGTTAAACTCTCATTGTCGATTTTCTATGGTTGTTTTGCCTTTTGCTACATTTGCTTTTGGTCTCCCATAACCAAACAAATTCAAGGTTGAAGGAGGATTGTCTCGGGAGAGTTATCTCGAAACTGCCACTGGGAAGAAAATCCCCCGTCAACAAGATATATTTGAGGATATGAATCATTTCAAAAATAAATATATTCAGTCTATAATTAATCTTTTATGAGATCAATTCAAATTTGACCTAGTTCATGTTGTGTTGTGATTCTCTAATTATTAAAGTATATTTATGAAGAAAAATACTGCTTCTATTACTACTTTAATAAAATTTATAAGTATTACAAAACTTAAACAAAGGCCTCACTCTACACTATCTCTAGACTTTCTTACTTGAAGCTTAATTATTTGGATGGTTTTAGCTCTCAAATGAACTTTTTATTTATAGACAAAGCATGGCTCATTATATCAATAGGAAATAATTTCACCGAAATGTTGTTTTGAACTTTGCTCCATAGGTCAACAAAATGATCCTCCACCAAAAGTAGAAAGGGAAAGCAGCTGGGATGTACTCTATTAATTCTCCCCTTCACCTACATCTAAAATAATTGTCATTCGAAAAATATCCCTACAATGTCTCTGCATAACTCTAGTTTTCCTGAATAACCACATTTCCACTGCCATTTTTCTTCACCTATTTATTTTCTAGTGTCTCACTACCTTGTGGGAGATTGACTATCTCATAAGCGTTGTTTTTCTTCAGAGATTCCACATGCAACCATTTTCCTCTATGAGATATGATTTTTTAAAAATTCTCCGACTCCCCTACATCCGTAAGCAGAATATATTTATATTTCGGATATCTGGTTGATGAAATCCAACCTCGTACAAAGGTTTTTGACTTAGGTCCACTGTTTTCAGGAGTTCTGTCATCATCCAGATATGTGGATGATATTGTAGCTTCTAGTCGAGCGGGTTACAACTCCCCATACTCAACACTCTCTTCTGTAACTTCTGATGGAGCTTGTTGTGTCTCCCTCTGCTCAGTATTCTAATTTGTCTCCTTTAGTTTTGCTTCTGGGATTTCATCGTGCACCATATCTGTGGCCAATTGTACTAGTGCTAGGTCAAAATTTCTATCGGCACTGGAAGAAGATATTATAGGTTTTTCAATATCTTTCATTATCTGACCTTCATGAAACACTATATCTCAACTTCTGATGACTATCTTTTCCTTTGAATCCCATAGCAGGTATCCGAATTTTTCATCTCCATAGCTTAAGAAGATACGTGGAGTAGTCATTACATCTAGCTTCTGTATGGGCTCCTTAGATATATGTGCAAAGACTAAACAGCCAAATACTCTAAGGTGAGAGTATGAGGGATTTTTACCATACCACACTTTCTTTGGAATCTCAAAATCCAATAATACAGATAGTGATTTGTTAATCAGGTAGCAAGCAACACGAACATCTTTCCCCATAATAGCTTTGGTAGCTTAGCCATATTGATCATGCTTCTGACTTTCTCCATAATGGTACATTTCATTCTTTCAGCTACACCATTATATTGTAAGGTGTATGGAACAATCCTCTCATGTCAAATGTTGTATCTTCCACAATACGCATCGATCTCCCTTAAAGTGTAGTCGCTTCCATTGCCTGTGCAGAGGCACTTCAGTTTCTTTTCTATTTCATACTCTACTATAGTGTGGAACAACTTGAAATCATCCAGGACCTGATACTCCATCTTCAAGAAATACACTCATACTTTTTTAGAAGCATCATCAATGAAAGTAAGAAAGTATTTTTATCGCCCAGAGAATCAACTTTCAGAGACCCTAAATATTAGAGTGCACCATATTGAGCAACTCTGATCTTCTCGTAGAAGGGAAATTAAATGAAACTATGTGTTACTTACAAAATAATCAGTAGTTGTAAGGACCTAGTGCATTAACCTTGAAAACATTGATAAGCTTCTTCTTTGCCAAGGTAGACAACCATTTCTTACTCATGTGACCATGTCTCTGGTGCCACAAATTTTGGAAAGCCTATTTTTCAACTACATTGAGGCTGTCTGTACAAATTTTCACATGAGTCTTGTATAGAGTGCCGAAAACTTATCCTCAAGTGACAACCATGACACATTTTATCATTTTCTATGTGACATTTCTGAAGTGATTGTCATAGCGCTATTTGTTGGGATATATGCCCTAAAGCTTCATGTAATGTAAATAGAATTATTTTTTACGAAATAAAAGATGCATTGTTCATTTATCAAATGTTTGATTTAAATCACATATTATAAATTATCTTGTTTACCCTTGATTACTCATGTGTCTTCAGACTTAGTGTATGAGAGTCATACACAAGAAGATTTAAGTCTGAAATTAGTAATATAAAATAGTCCATAGAGAGCGAACGAAGTGTGTACTTTATTTGTGGTTTATCTATAGTTGTGGTCCATTGTATAATTGTATGGCGACCTTAATCCGGAATCGTCCATGTGGTGACATGAGAATGAATGCATCTTATATGATGTGATCATATAGAGATGGACCCATATAGAAATAAATTTATTATAATATCTATTAAATAAAGAAATTCATTTCAATATACTAGATGGTCATATATAGTTTGATCTAAATCCTGAGTATATAGCGAACTCCTGCATGACAGGCTATGTCATTTGATTTACAGTGGTGAGGTTGGTGTAGCAATCTTGACAATAGCTACATGTGTAACTGGGGATGTTTTACATTGATATCGAGTTCACTTCTTCTTGCGAGAAGTAGATGAGTATCTTCTTTAAGGCTTGATTCGATACTTGAACAATTAGAGCGCTCAAGTCTTTCTATTGCGAATAGAAAAATTAACATTCATAATGGTTATGAATAAATTATTCATTAGAGAATCAATGGTACTTAAGGTAAAAATAATTAGAGGGGTATAACGGATATTATGACCCGGCTCTGATTATGAGAGACTCGTGAAGGGCCAATCCGTATGTAATGACTATATTAATGGACACTGACGTAGTTCGGCTTATATTATCTATATACGGCAACGAGAGTGTAGCTTTGAGTTTTTAGTGGAATAACTTGAAGTTAATAATTCTGAGTTTTTAATTAAGAGTTTAATTAATATTCCAGGATTATTGGAGCTCAGAACCGTAGTTCTATTTGGTCCCCATGCTACCTCGATATACTGTAGCAAATTTAATATAATTGGATAGTTCAATTATATACTTATATATATATATATATATATATATATATATATATATATATATATATATGTTATTAATGGGATTAATAATTTATTTTACCACACATGAGACTCTATGTTAAATTTAGTATAAGGTTTTCATTAAATAAATGAATATGAGATCATCATTTAAAATATTAAAAGGTTTTTAATAATTAAATTATATTTTCTAATTTAATAGATTATTTTGGAAATGAATAAATTTAAAGTACGATTTTAAAATTTACCAATTTAGTAATTACATCTTTTAATTAGTAACACATTAATGTCTTGATTATGTCATTAAGGAAAATATTTTGATGTTACAAAAATAGGGATGGCCGAATTTGATGAGAGGTAGAGGATGTTAGGGTTGGTGCTCTGAGTGCCAATCCTGATCATATTTATGTCTGATTCATGAATAAGAACAATTCTTTTTCCATAATATTACTTTTTTATGGTAGTACTTCTTACTTTTATATACATATTCGATTTAATTATGATTAGATATAAACTAAATATGATTTAGTGATATCTATATATTAGATAAAAACCCGATAATATATTTTGTAGTGCGCAGTTACAAAGCAGTTTGTAATTGACATTGGGAAGTATCACTACTAGAATTATATTATCAAATAAAATTTCTGGTCAAGATTTACTGACACGGGTCGGTTAGTAAAATCCACTGAGACCAGTACATGTCATATATCGAGACTTGGTCCGATGGTTTATCCCAATGAACCATGAGTCTTGGGAGACTCGTATAGACATGTAGGTGTTTATTTGATAAACACTGAACGACTCATCGAAGATTTCCTAATATATGGTACACCAACGTCAATAGGAATCTTCTCGAGTCGAGTAGCATAGTGGTCCTTCGACTTGAGATACCACTGTGGATATATGAGACATCCTCCACACTTTGATGGCAGTCACGTCACTGATATAGTCAGATCAAACTTCTGCCTGCTCGTTGGATGTTGACTGATGCTCATGATATCCTGTGAGTATCAGATAGAATCCGTCAGTCCTGTGTACAGGGCATATGTATCTTGTACGTGTTTGCAATCTAGTAAATCCATGGCCATGGTATAATTCGGAAGCGAGTTTCGAGTATTATTTAGAGATCGTAAATTTGAAAGTCGACTATATTATACCTTAAGGATTCGACGTTCCTATCAATATCCCCGATAGAATATTGATAGCCTGTGACAGAAGGATTATACCTATGCAAAGACCTCGACTTGCATAATTTAGCGAGATTATCCTTGGTCATTATAATTCATGAGTAGGTGAATTATGGACATGAAATTTGATTCCATGACGGATAAACCTAAACTTAGAGAGTCCCACAATATGAAGTGTAAAGTGTACTCATTGAGCACTTGGGCAACGTGTTATGAATAATACAGATTATTCATAACACTTCATCGGATTAAATGAGTAAATTTGAATCGTTTAATAGGTTAAATGAAAATACATACATTAGGAGATTTTGGTCAATTAATAATTAATGTGTATTTGTATTTGATACATGATTTGATTTGATACATATTAATTAATTGTCAAATGATATTTTGACGCATGCCATTAATCATGTATTTTTTATTTAATGTAAATAAAATACATATATAATAATAATATCATTAATTAATTATTTAGGTGTTTGAATGTTAAATATCTAGATAATTAAATCATATCAATATTACATAATTGTTACGCAATATGTTAGATTATTATTGGTTACATGTGGCATGATTCTTTTAAGCTTAAAGTTTACAAATTGGATTTGTTAACTTAAAGCTTATTATTATTTAATAAGATTAAACTGACCAAATGACCAAAATATCCCTAAAAGTCGGTCATGGCCTATTTTTAAAGTTAAAAAATTTATTTTCTATTGTAATGGAAGCCATGGCCGAATCTCATCAAGAAGAAAGCTCCCAAATTTTTTTTTGAAGAAACAAGGAAGAGAGTGAAGAAATCAAGAAGAAAGTTTAAGGAAATTAGGATATTTTGAGAGGTAATTGTAGGCACTGCATTTTTACACATAAGTCCCTATGATGAGTCTCATTTTGGAGACACTACCTCTTAAGTCACGGAGGTAACGGGAAACAGACATCGGAAGGGGAAATTCAGAATAAACAAGGTTCACTGTTTTCGTTAGTGCTGCATTCGTGTTTACGTTCGAACGTCAAACGGATTGCGGGCGTTCGTGCCACGTTCGAGGAAGCGTTCGAACCGTGTCGGTAATTCTGGTTTTGCTGCTAGCCTCACATCCAGCCCAATTAGCCCCCCCAAAGCCCATAAAACACATCCCAATTTAAATAGATAAATATTAATTAAAACATTACTAAATAAGATAATAATTAAATTAATTAAATAATTAAATAAAACATATACCAAACATAAAATAAACAATTACCAACTTAAACTAAAATCATGCCTAAATTAAACAAATCACATATTAAATCAAAAATATAATCATACAAGTTAAAATCAATCAACCAATTAAAGCCAATCATATATTTGACTTCCTAATCTAATAAGATAATTACCAATCTAAAAATTGTATTCCTAAACCAAACTAAATCAAATCCCTTGTATTCCTAAACCAACACCAAATCAAATCCCTCTTTAATTAGCCAAATCCCTTTCCTTGTCAAGCCCAACCCTTTGCCTATAAAAAGAACCATTCACCAACCTTCTAGTCCCGAGTCCCTAGTCCCTAGTCCCTAGCTCATACACAACACACATAAAAATTACAGGAAGAACACACCCAAGAAAAAGGAAGCAAAAGATAAAGAGGAAACGGCAGTGAAACCACAAGGAAACAGCAGCAAAACGGACTCAAAACAGTAAGACAACGAACGAGAACAGTGAACCAGTGAACCAGGAGAGTTGCGGAGCATCCACCCTTCCAACGATCGTGTACCGTACATCCGAGAGGTGATTTAAAAGGTTAGACCTGAGGGTACCTTTTCATTAGTTTATATTCGTTTTTTTTATTATTATTAAATTCTATTCGCATGAGAGTCGTTTATGGATGCATGTTGTGGCTTGAATGAAATGGAAGAGTGTCGTCTCTTGTGGTATATAGGATGGAAACCCAGACGTAAATTCCGTAGCCAAATCCAAATGGACGGTAGTGCGGTCTATACATGGGACACAACTCCACGTATCACTTGAGTAAACAGCACTTTCTCTTGTGTTGTGTTGCTTTGGTTTATTTATTTCTTGTCATTTAAATTCTGTATGTTGCTTATTCTCGTATGATATGATCAAGTGCATGGGCTTAGTAAGTGCGATGAAAGGTTCCCTAATTGGAGGGGTTAAAAATCCTTCACCATGACGCTTTGCCGCACCGATTGATGTGTGTTCGGTTGAATGCGAGATACGTTCAATCGAGCATACCTAGTTTGATATGATTGTCTTTATTTTCGTATGCATGATTCAACCGAGCGCATGGGTTTAGTAAGTGCGATGTGAGATCCCCTATGGGGAGGGGCTAAAACCCTTTACCATGATGCTTTGCCGCGCCGGTTGATGTGTGCCCGGTTGGATGTAAGATGTGTTCAATCGGGCATACTTGGTTGATATGATTGGTTCTATTCTTGTATGTGTGATGTGATGCGCATGGGCTTAGTATGTTGGTCTAAAGGTCCTCTCTTTGAGAGATCAAGAGCCCCAAAAGGCCACCTTTACGACAGTACTTCGCCGCGCCCTTTTATTTTGTGTTTATGTATTGCGTCCCATTTCATGCATCAGGTCTGTTCCCGTTCGAACGCGTTTACGAACGCAACTCGAACGCGCAAGCATTTTTGCCTTATCATGCATCAGGTCTCATTTCCGTTCGAGCGCGTTCACGAACGCCATACGAACGTGAGCATTCTGTTTCATTTCCGTTCGAACGCGTTATCAAACGCCATACGAACGCGAGCATTCTGTTTCATTTCCGTTCGAATGCGTTATCAAACGCTACTCGAACGTGAGCATTCTGTTTCATTTCCGTTCGAACGCGTTTACGAACGCTACAGAAACGAACGTGAACACATGAACTGAGTCTGTCTTATCATATCATGCATAATTGCCTCTTGGTTGATCTTTTTGTGTTATATAGCCAACCGTATTGTTTGTTTCCTGCATTTATCCATTCTATGTGTTCTTGGGATTGTATTCGAGCATGATTAGGCTGTTAGCATGTTATTTGGTTAATAGGTTCATGAGATAGTACTCAAGCATGATTAGGTTGTTCTTAATTTTTCCATATTATAGGATTGAAATATGTTCATGAGATTGCCATGTGATGTGGCACGTTGTGATGAACTTATTGATACATGCATATGAATCTAGAAGCATGATATTTTTGGAAGTAAATGTTATTTATGCCTGGTTAAATTATTACATAAATCCTTTCATTACAAGTGACATAAGTAAGGGACCATTCCGAACCCAACGGTTTGAGGTCTTCCCTTGCGAGGGGTGAGCGCGGCCTTAAATCTTGTCCCGTCACACCGGGTGGCGACTCCATGTTATGTCGTACTTCCCAACTAGTGCCGCGAGCCTAGGAACGGCATCGCCCAGGTCATGTTGTCCACAGTAATCTTTAATAATCTTAAACATAGAAAGCTTATTTCTTGTTCTTAAGCATCTAGAATAGTTCTAGGGTTTCTTCCTTTCTTAGATTTTGGGCTTTTTGATTTGGAGGATGGATTTGGAGGCTATATGCTTGTGTGGAATTAGATTGAATAATATTAGCATAATATTTGTTCAATTTTGTCATTGATGGCATGTTTCCATTCTAGAGTGTTATGACCACTCTTGTAACTCCTAGAATTTTTCTCGAGTTCTTCATTTGTGGTGACTTTGGTTGGTGTAAGTATTAATATGATTAATGTTGATAAAATTGGATTTAAAGCATGAAAAATGATAATTTTGGTTACCAAATCAAATCTAGAATTTCTGTGATTTTGGTGATGAGAAATATGTTTTATAAATGTAATTGATGTTTTTTGGACATTGTAACAATTTCCGAAAATTATTTCGGAGTTGAAATACGCGAAAACGGTGAAAAACGGCGTTACCGGGTGAGTTTTTGGCTTACCAGGTGAGTTTTTGGCTTACAAGGTGTCTGATGTCCAAACAGTGAATTGGTCACTGTTCGGGCAGCCCATGAACTGACCAAGTACTATTGGGGCTGACCTGGGCAGCCCCATGTGTGTTGGTTGTTCGGTTCGGACAAAAATACATTTTATACCATTTTGCGGAAAAATATTATCGTAAAAGTTTCGTAGTGTTTCTAACTTATTTATGTCATTATTTGATATCGAATAAATATGTTTAGGTGAAATATGAATGAATTATTCATATTGAATATTGAATAATTTATTTGGTAACTTTAAAAGTTTTTAAAATTACGATTTCGCCCGAACCGCGCTTCCGCCCTGTTGGGGTTTTAGGCAAAATACCCGGATTACGCAGCGGAATGCGGGAATATCAAATTTTCCCATTTCCTTATTTTTTCTTGAGTAATTAAAATAAACTTATTTATTTTAATCACTCAATACTCAAAAACATAAATTTTTAACCCAGAAATCATAATTTTAGCAAATTACCACAAGACCCCAAAACTTTCCATTTTAATCATTTTAGTCCTAAGTTGATCAAAACAAGCTTAGATGATTTCCAATCACAACCAAAATGATTTGTACATAAAATTTACATTAAAAACAGAAATCTGAAATTTTTTCTAGATTTTTCAGTAATTACGGAAATGCCCCAAAACTTTGCATTTTGATCATTTTAGTCCTAATTTGTCAAATACATAATTAGGTGATTTCAAATCACTACCAAAATGGTCTATACATGTCTTATACATGAAAATACAAATTACAATTTAAGAAAACAATTTTCCCTAAATTGTCGAGAGGTCCCTCAAGTTTCCAAGAATTGCACTTTAGTTCAAATTGGTTCAAAACCATTTAAGATCAAGTCCAATCAACACCAAAATTAATACGCATCATATATACATCATTAATTAATGCATATATGAAAATTCCCAAATTTGGAGAGGGTTATGAACCCTAATTTCTCAAAATTTTCCAAGTGGGTCAATTAACACCAAATTAATGAAATTCAACACTTTAATTCAATCCTTACTACACCAAACAAGTCTCACCAGCATGAAACAACTCAAGAACAATTCTAGGTCATTTATGAGTGGCTAAGTAACTCGAGAATGACAACCAAGTTATCAAATAACCAAAAGAATGCTTAAGAAACTATTTCATGCAATCTTAATACATATACATGTTTCCATCTTTCTATCAAGTTCCCAACCATCAAAATACATCCACAAAAGAGTATAGAATAAACCAAGCTACACATATTGAAGTCTAGTATGATAGAAACAATTTTCATGAAGAAGAAAGTAAGAAAAACTTACTAAAATCTTGATTTTCCAAGCTTTCTCTTCTTTCTCTCATTTTTCTCTCTATCTTTCTTTGTATTTTGATTTTAGGGTTCTTGAATAATTAAATAAAAAATTGAAACAAGGCTTATATATTTTTTTAAGCAATCAACGAAAAATATAAAAAAATATTCCCCATATATTTTCAATTTTTATTTCATCAAAAAAGGATAAAGATTTAATTAATTTGTGGTGAAAAATAATTAAACAATTTAATGTTTATAAAAAATAAACCAATTAAATCTAGCCATTTAAACCAACCAAAAATGGCCATTTTATCCAATAAAAAGAAGCCATTTTTCTTACTTTAAAAATGTAAGAAAGATATTTACTATTTAGTTAATTTAGTTATTCAACATTTGAATAATATATCAAATTTCATAATTTGACATTTAATAGATGACCGAAAGATCCTAAACGCATGTATTATCGTTTAAGCGTTAAACGACTTATAAATAATCAATATTATTTATAAAGTTGCCCTAGTAATCTACGAGTATATTTCATTAGTGAGTCTCTCTAGATTCAGGCATATCCGTCACGAAATCCAATTTCATGTCCATAATCTACCCACCCATAAATTATGACGACCGCAGATAAACTTGCCGAATCATACAGGTCGAGGTCATCACAAACGTATAATCCCTCAGTCACAGGTATTCGGATTATCCCAGAGATATAGATAAAAAAACGTCAAATCTCGATAGGTATAATCCTGTCGACGATTCTATTAGCAATCTCTTAATAACACTTAGAACTGATTTCTATAGTGTACCAAGGGCCCATGGATTTAACATATTGCTAATTGCACATTGAATACCTATGATCTGTCCACAGAACTGACGGATCCTATCTTGATACGTGCAGGATATCTTGAGGACGAGTCCACACCCAATGAACAGAATGAGGTCTGATCTAAATAGATCGGTGACGTGACTGTCATTAAAGTCTGGAGGATACCTCATACATCCACATTGGTATCTTTGTTAGGGGTGGTGCTCAGAGTGCCAATCCGGATCGTATTTATGTGTACATGGCATAGGTATCCTACACGTGTTTGCGATCTAGTAAATCCATGGTCATGGTATAACTTCGGAAGTAAGTTCCGAGTGTTATTTAGAGATTGTAAATTTGAAAGTCGACTATATTATACCATAAGGATTTGACGTTCTTATCTATATCGTAATTATAATATGGATTGCCTGTGATAGATGGATTATACGTATGCAATGACCTCGACTTGCATAGTTTAGTGAGATTATTTGTGGTCGTCAAAATTCATGAGTGGGTGAATTATGGACACGAAATTGGATTTCGTGACGGATAAACCTAAACTTAGAGAGTCTCACAATATGAAGTGTACTCGTTGAGCACTTGGGCAACACGTTATGAATAATAATGATTATTCATAATACTTCACCGAATTAAATGAGTTAATTCGAATCGTTTAAACAGATAAACGAAAAACAAATGCTTTAGATGATTTTGGTCAATTAATAATTAATGTGTATTTATATTTGATACAAAATTTGATTTGATACATATTAATTAATTGTCAAATGAGATTTTGACACATGCCACTAATATATGTATATGTTATTTAATGTAAATAAAAATACATATATAATAATAATTATATTAATTAATTATTTAGATATTTAAATGTAAAATATTTGAATAATTAAATAATATCCATTTTACATAAATGTTATGCAATATGTTTAATTATTATTGATACATGTGGCATGTTTTAATTAAGCTTAAGGTGTGCAAATTTGATTTGCTAATATAAAGCTTGATTTTAATTTAATGAAATTAAATTAGAAAATTACCATTTTACCCCACCTAAGTAGGTCAAGCTTTTTTTAAGTTAGAAAATTTTGTTTTCTCTTTCATTCAAGCAACCATGGCCGAAAACTCCATCTCCCAAATACTCTCAAATTAACTTAATGATTCAAGAAAGAAAGGTGAAGAAAATCAAGAAATTAGCTTAAGGAATTAGGAGAATTAAAGGTAATTCTTTATATCCCTAAGCTTGGAAAGTATGTTTCTTTTTCTTGAGCATTTAGATACATTCTAAGGTTTCTTATTTTCTGAAAATTTGGGTGTTTTTGATTTGGAAGATGAAATGGAAGGCTTGGTGCATGTGTGAAGTGGTATTGAAAGATATTATTGTAATATTTGTTAAATTTGATCATTTGATGATATGTTGTCATTCTAGAGTGTTATAACCACTCTTGTAAAGTCTAGAATTGTTCTTGGGTGCTTCATTGGTGATGGCTTGGATTGGTGTTGTGATTAATGTGATTAATATTAAGAAAATTGGATTAAAGCATGAAAAAATGACATTTTTAGTTTCTGGGTAAGATCCAGAAATTATGGGTTTATGATGATGAAAATTATGTCATATAAATATATTCAATGTGTTTTGGGTATTAGAACAATTGCTGGAAATTGTTTCGGAGTTGAAATATGCGAAAACGATGAAAAACAGCGTTACCGGGTGACTTTTGAGCCAACCAGGTGATGGCTACCCAAACAGTGAATTTATCACTGTTCGGGCAGCCCATGAACTGTCCTAATACTATTGGGTCTGACCTAGGCAGCCCTCATGTGTATTGGGTGGTCGGTTCGGTCAAAAACACATTTTATGCTTTTTTGCGGAAAAATATTTTCGTAAAAGTTTCACGATGTTTCTTAACTATTTATGTCGTTATTTGATATCGAATAAATATGTTTAGGTGAAATATGAATGAATTATTCATATTAGATATTGAATAATTTATTCGGTAATTTAAAAGTTTTAAATTTACGATTTCACCCGAACCGCGAGCTTCTGTTGCGCCCGCACCAAAACCCCAACAAAAATGGTATCAGAACAGGTCTGATCCTTCATCCATTACGTTTGTCATGCTTGATATATGATATATAATCCAATTTTGATGTTTGAACATGCATGTAATTTAGATATTTCTTGACTTTCCGATTTTACGCTAATGGGAAACGTAACAGAAATTTTAGGGTTAAATTAAGTTATGTTTTCTAAGGTAGAATTGAACTGTTTGGAAATTGTTCTAGATTTAAATCTGTATTTGATATAGAGCAAAGCTTTCTTGAGGAATATCCCCGCTTAAATAAGGCAGTAAAGTGACATGTATTGGATGCATGTTTCTGGGTCAGTCTTGTCAATACGGTTTATGGGTATCTTTCTACGGCTTTAGTGACTTTTAGAAGTCACGTGTTTGACACAGTTTTCTAATCAATTATTTGCAATTGTTGTGAATAATTGAAGGCAAATTATAAAGCTAAAGAAAGGAGATGTGTATAGTTTTGTATAGAGAATATCGATTCTCACAATACGACAACTATAGGTATTGGATACCAGATCTCCCGTCTAGTTATTTAAAATAGTATTTAATGATTGTTTTGATATTTGATATCAGAACTTGAGACTGTTGGATAGTTACTTGTTCTTTATAAATAGTAGTAGTGTCATTAACCAAGAGATAAACATTAAGAAAAATATTCGGTTAACTAAATAACTTAGAACAATGTTTTATGAGATTTTATCACATAAGCATTAGATGCTTGTTCCGTATGGTAAAGGATGGTCTCATATAAGATCACACCATATATCCTTATCTATTTAATGAATATTGTATTCAGGATGTGATTAAATCTCATTTAACCAATGATCGTCATTGGAACACAGATTTATTAAACTAATACATTGGATGTATGTAGCTTAATGAATTAGAAATTGCATTGGATAGTTTTCTTTACTTCATAACCTAGTTAATGAAATGTCATGACTTAGTTGTGTGTTTCTAAAAGAATATATATTGAACGTCTTGAATGGTTCGAGAACTTTCAATATGTTTCTGATGAAACATGGATAGAATATTTTGAATGGTTCAAAGATATTCTATTTGAAGTATTGAAAACTATATTTCAAAATTCATTGTGAGTCTTTGAATTGTTCAATGATGTTTTATATGATCAAACATATGATTTGATTCTTTTGATATTGTGTGTTACCGAATTAGTTTTCAATACTCTTGGGGATATTCTCCAGTAACACTAATTCATCGTTTTAATTAATGTTCCATTATTTCTACAGTTATGTATATGATATGTATACATAGAAAATTCGAATCTTAAAAGGTTTGAGAATTGAATCTTTCTTTGTATAATGGTTATATAATTGAAAGTACTTGGGCCTTGGCGGTACAAGTAAAAGTTTATCATTTATTCTATTTAATAGAATATTGTATTTTATTTGATTTAATATTTTTTCTACGACCTCGAGCAATAAAATAGTTTTATTACTTGATTTGTAACATTGAATGTTGACAGTTATAGAAAAGACTTGAGTTATTGAAGTCAAATGAGAGAGTGACAAACTATAAATAGAAATACGTAATTAATAAGATGAAAAAACCCTTAGACAACTTCCGTATAAGTTCAATAGGATGTCAGAATCATTCACAAAGTATTTAATACTGAATGATCTGTTGTTTTCTTATTGAAGAAAATTATCCTATAACTTATAATGAGAACAATATTTGATATCGATTTCAGAAATTAGCATTGAACCATATATCTAAGATTGTTCGTAGCTTACTACAATAAAGTTTTGAACTTGATTAAGCTTTCGTTATGAATCGCTCATAAATTTTGCAAATTATTTGCACAGCAAAAGCAAAGTGAGCTTGTTAAAGGTTTAACCTTTATAGTATGACAGTGAGAAAAGTTATACTCAGTGATCTATTGTAGATTCTGAGAAAACTTGTCTCTAGTCACACTAATTGAACAATTAAAGATCTGTTAGTTAATATTGATATTAAACTATGTATTTTGGCTAAAGAATGCAAAGTGGCGTTCCTGAATGGTTTCTTCAAATGAGAGATCTATTGTGGTTACTATGTTTGAAGAGTTCATTCTGGAATGGCCCTAGAGTTTGTATTCTGCTAAGATCACAGTTTGATATACTAGCTTATATAGCATGTTGTAGACTCAAATAGGCTTTCCTGAAATCTGTGTTCTCTAATTTTGATACAATCAGATTGTCTAATTTTGTCAAAGCATAGAGAATACATATTTGACAGTAGGGTCAGTGGGAGCGTAGAAATTTCTTTGTAGTGTTGTATATCCTAACGACAATGTCATTATTAATGTAATTATGAGATGTTTGTAAGGTAAAGGATTTACCTAAGCTTATTTTCTCCGTGAAAGCAGTGGGAGTAGTCTCTGATATATTTGATATAAAGTTTTATATATGATATAAAACAAAAGACTTGTGAGATACTCCCATTAGTCGTGCATTAGATTTGATATAATAAATGACATGGCAAAACTATTTGTATGAAAGTTAGTATAACTTTTTGACAGTTAATGTGTCTCTTGTATATATTATTTATCTTTCGTAAAGGATGATTACTTAGTCGAAAGAGAAATTGATTGGGATGTCTAATCAATTTTATGCATCATAGGATGATGGCATAACAAATACTATATTATTTGCGATTAAAGATTTCAATTTAATTGTAATAGTTATGAGCTATTTTGATACGTTGTAGACCATAGAATGTGTCTTGAGACATGTTCTTTGTTATCTTTGAGATATTAAGAACATGTTTCTTATTCATGGAGAATATAATCCGCAACCATTACGGTCAGATTAGTTTCGAGTCTAATTATGACATTAGATGGTCTATGTCATACAAAGTCAGAAAATATGCAGTGTGAGTGTCACGGTTAATTCTACTGTATTAGTAGAATTCGTTGTAACTTATGAAGTATTGACTTATGAAGTTGCATAGTGATCTTATAGATTAGAAGTTTTGATATTAGTGTTGTGCTTGCAGTTGTGTGCATAGTATTTGGATTTGATCCCTAAATACATAGACAACTAAGTAGCTGTGGAACAATATTGATGTCGCATCTGAGTCATATTGACGAATAACTTAGGTTATACAATATATGAATGATGCTGGCTAAGGGAAACAATTGGGTCTATTGGACAAACTCAATATTTGTTAAAACAAGCTTATTTGTTGTTGCCTACCTCTTGAGTGCTAGGTGAGCTCTTGAGCGCCATGAGTATCTGATACACATTAAGATGTGTATATGATACTCTGGATTGGCACTAGTGCAAGTGGGAGAAATTGTTAGGGTTGGTGCTCAGAGTGCCAATCCGAATTGTTTTTATGTCTGATTCATGAATACGGACAATGCCTTTTTTGTTGAGTTCCTAATTAGGTCCCAAGAATCATCCCAAACAAGCATAAAAACACATGAATACATCAAAGGAATAAGGCGGAAACATTACTCACATAGATCGGTTTTAGATGCGAAGAACAAGCTGCGTTTTTGCCTCACTCCAAGCTCACGGCAACAGCTCTCCAAGGCAGTGGGCTGCTCGGTTTTGGCTGGTTTGGTCCCTCCATGATTCGGCCATTGATGAACACCATGGAAGCTCAAAGCTTCAAGGTTCAAAAGGAATTCCAAGCTCATAAATTCGTTTCCCTATCACCTATGTATAACCCAAGGTGTGCTAGCACTTCTTCATCTTCCTTGCTTCTCTCAAATTCGGTCCAACCAGAAATTTTGGTGAAGAAATCGGCTTGAAGCCGTGAGAAGAGGAAGAAGAAAAGAGAGGGAGAATGAAAATGCGTAAAAGAAGAGTGGAGAGAGAGAAAGAAAAAGAAATGTAATTAGTTTTTATAATTTCTAAAATTAATAAAAACCATTTACCAATTCTTTTTACTTTCCATTAAATGCTAAAGTCAAAAAGTAAAAGCAAAAGTTGCTTTTTCAACTTCTACATCAATCACTCAAATCAAGTGACAACATGTCACATCACTCAAAGTGACATTTGATTTGACGCTTGATGTGACTTGCGATTTGACGCACGATTTGACTTGCGTGCCGCACTCGAATTCGAAATGCGAATGCGCTCGCAAATAATCCCGGGCTCGGGTTCGCTAATTCCAAATTAACGAATTTTCCGTCGCGTCATAATTAAATGATTACGCATAGCGAATTCACTATTCACGTCGCTAACGAATTGATTCTAAATTAATTCGTTCGCCCGAATTAAAATCCAATTTCAATTCCGCGTCGAAATCTAATTTCTTATAATATATCGAATATATTATTTTATCGATTAATTCCAAATTAATCGTTCTCTCTCTTTAATTAATATTTTATCCCAGATAAAATATCTCCGCAATTAATCCCAGATTAATTTTCTCTCTCTAGAAATTAATCTTCTCTCTCTACTAATTAATCCCAGATTAATCATAGTGCGAGTCATACATCATCGATGAATCTTTGGGAAGCGACCATGAGATCTCCGGATATGTTGGCAGCAAATACGGTCGTCGGACTATCCGAACACATAAGTACCCGTACGACTCGTACTATTTACCGATTTACAAGACAAGGTTGGCTTCTAGCAAAGCGCCATGCCTACCCAATTCTCCAGAAATATTCTTACAGGAATATATAGATCTGTATCAAGCGTAGTATACCGTAGTATTGTGTATATCGGCCCAGTATCGGATAGTCACGTGCTAGGGCTGGGGCTGGATAAGTGTCTGCCCCGTCCGAAGCACATGTCGGATGTCTGGTAACTAGTCTCTATAATCTGATATTCATGACCTGGTCATAATATCATGATTGGATGCGCATCATTCAAGAGCACTAGTACCGTATCCTGCGTGACATCATCTCCACTATGACTGAAGTGATACTTCCGTCTTGACATCACACCCAATACACTACGACTCTCTGATAAACCCAGAAGTGGTGTACGCAGAACCGGTTAAAGCCCTGTACCACCAAGACCAAAGTCTACCGATTATCGTAAGTATTAGCGGTGCAAGTCTCAGGTTAAGACCAAATACACCTACCCTGATGTCGGACTCCCATAGACACATAGTCATAATACCAATGGGATTCCGAGGGGTCTATCCAGAGCGAAGCTGTTTCCCGTACCATCGTTGAAACACAAAACCTCCTATCGCACTTGCATAAGTATCCAATACTTAAATATATGAGAACTATGCCGTTTGTCCCACAACGTGCACAAGTGCAATACTAGCCTATTCCATTATCGATGTCCTGTCTCGATAATACTACGACTAGGGATATTTAATGATTTATCCTACGTGGACTGATACTGTCTCATATCATTCTCCGTCCAGGAACAAATCATAGGGACCTCTCATCATTTATATATCTAAGGTGATCTAATCACAAATGATAAAGTGAAAATCTCCTTTGTCACATAGTTAATTTGTACAACAACACCATGATCTGTACAAATAGTTACGCTATGGGTCATATTATCCAACAATCTCCCACTTGGCACATAGCCAGTCACTCGAGTGTCTAACACCCGAACTATGTACGGTTGGCTCAAACTGCTGAGAAAAGGTTTTCGTCAGCGGATTTGCATGATTATCATCCGATGCGATTTACATGATCATCACATCGCCACGATGTATGATCCGAACGAATCAGATGAATATAGAAGTACATATCTGGATCGTCGATGAGACCTTTAATTCCTTAGTCTGTGCTGACGCCTAACTCAGCCACTAACAGAACTATATCTAATCTAATTAGATTTATTATCGACCCAAATAGCTTCTATTGCTGCCTCAGCTGCAGCAATAATCCGTATTTGTTGTTTATTTTCGGAAACAGAATCTTGCTCGGAAGATTTCCAGCTCACTGTTCCGTTATTCAAACTATATAGTACCGTTTGCGACTTTTAGTCGTCTTTATCAGTTATAGGAAACTTGCTACAGTGATCCCAGTCACTTCAAGTTCTCCTTCTCCATAGACTAAGACATCATCCTTAGTTCTCTAAGATACTAATGGATGTTTTTAACATTAATCCAGTGACTATCACTCGGATTGCCCTGTTTGTGAATCCATATGCTCAAAGAGTATGATACACCAGGTGTTGTACATTTTTAATGTACGGTTTCTAGGAGAGTATTCGAAAGCCAAGCTTTCGCCGATATTTATTTTATGGGAATATCATTTCCAAGAAATGACGTATTATCATTATTTTATAGGACAGCCACTGTCAGTGCGCTCCCACTAACCTTCTTATATATACACTAGAATTATTTCGTTTTGAATTAAATCATACATCATTATGATTATATCAAAACGATAATTCCAAGAACCTAATGCTTGCTTCAATCCAATCATGGATCGAATAACAAGCATTATCCAAATGGATTTACCGTGGCAACAGGTAAAAGGTTGAATCGTAATCAACACAATGTTGATAACGATACCTTTCCATTAAAGCCTTGCTTTATACGTTGGTATGTTGCCATCCATGTATGTCTTCCTAGAAGACTTTTAAGTACCATTAGGCACAATGCCTTGTGGTACATCAACTAGTATCCAAACTGGTTGATATACATGGAATCCATTTCGGATTATATGGCACTTTGCCATAATTGGGGAGTTGATATCTTGTATCACTTCCTCATACGTAGTCAGTTGGTATTCCTCAATAAGATTCACATCTTTATAAGGTTAGATCAGAAACCCATACCCCAGGTTGTTTTCCGACTCTGTCCGACTTACGCGGTTCTTGTGTATTCGAAGATTAATGGTAATAGTCTCATCCTTGATGAACTATTTGTGTTCCATTAAGATTCGGTGCCTTGAACAGTATTACTCCGATTTCCATCGAGTTATACTATCCTCCCACTTACCACTGCATATCGGTATTCCTATCAGGAAAAACGTATGGTGAACAACAATCTAATTGTTCTCTTGTGAGGTGTATAAGTACAATACTTATGGTATCCCTAGGATGAACCTACATTTGGCACTTATCCTATTTGGGTTTTAGTTTGGTATCATCCAAACATATGCCTAGCATACCCAAATTATCAGGAATGAGAACCCGGTTTCTTTCCCGTTCATATCTAATATGTAATCTGTCAAACAGATTTTATGTAACCTTATTCAAAATAAGTTCTTGCACTGTTTAGAGTATCCGTAGGAAGGAAATGGTAGCTCAGAGCGACTCGTGATTAACCTTATCATGTCTAACAAAATTCGGTTAATCTGTTCGGACACACCATCAAACTGACGTGTTCCGGGAGGAGTCCTTATTTGAAAGAATATTATACTCTTTCAAATATACTAGAAACTTATTGTTTAAGTATTATTCATTACGGTCTTACGGTGACGGTTTAATACTTAAGCCGATCTATTGTCTATTTCGTGTCGAAACTCTAAAAGTTTCCGATTTGTGTTTCAAAAGAAACACATAACCATACGCGATGCCACATCCGTACAGGTCACGAAATATTCATATCCATATCTAGCCTAGCTAGACATGGGCCCACTTGCTTCACTATGAAGTAGGGCTAACAGATCGGTGGTGGCATTTACACTTTTACCAAGTAAATAGTGTTTTAGGCACTTTGCCCAAATAGACTAGATTCGTAGATTTTATTTGAATGGAATCAAATCAGTCCTGGTATCCACTCTTCAAAAGTGCGGATATACGATTCTTGTTTATCAGTGTCCCTGACAACTATGCCACAATAAGTTTCTTAACTGATCAAATCAATTTGAGCTATTTATTTGTCATGTTATATATTTGAGATATTCTTTATATTCAAAATATAAATCCTGTTATTCACATCTAATGTGTTTATCTCAATATCATC